>JAJAGP010006160.1:0-24510 GCA_025084515.1 Ancistrus triradiatus | reverse complement strand
CGCACGCACACACACACACACACACACACACACACACACACACACACACACACACACACACACACACACACACACACACACACACACACACACACACACACACACACACACACACACACACACACACACACACACGATGGGGATCGATAAGAGATCAGCAGAACCTCACCTTACACACTCAAAACATTCTTGTAACATCATTGATTACCCCACCCCGCCCAAAACACACACACACACACACACACACACCACTCAGAAATTAAATACATACCCTTCAAGATTCCCGTTTCTGCTCCAACCCACACTGAACACTGCTGACTTTTCTCCGCCATGCTGCTAACGCTAAAACTAATGCGAACACACCGCTACACGCTGCGGTCCCTCCGCAATCCGTTCCGGCTTCAACACTCTCACCCTGCACTGTAGTTCCGCTCTGCTGTTGCTTCAATACAGAGCGACATAAATAAAAAAATAAAATAAAATTGTACACATAAGGAATAACATATTTGAATTAGAGGAGCCGGAACTTTATAACCATGTTAAGATTGTAAACATACCTCAGTGGTGGTGACAGCTAATTATAATATATATACTCGAATACATACTCTCTCTCTCTCTCTCTCTCTCTCTCTCTCTCTCTCTCTCTCTCTCTCTCTCTCTCTCTCTCTCTCTCTCTCTCTCTCTAATAAGCATAAATAAGCACATATAATAATTTCTCAGACTCTACATTAAGATACCACCAGAAAATACATGACATGAAAAGGGTTAGGGTTAGGGTTAGGCTTAGGGTTAGGGTTAGGGTTAGGGAATGGTCTTTTCGAAAAGATAGGGGCCAAGATACCACTTTTTCGGAAGGGGAACAGAGTGAAATATGCTAAAGTCCACAAAGACTGGATTGAAGATTAGTGGAAAAGCAGATTATGGGGTGACATATCCAAGTTTTAAATATTTGGCTTCAATTTTCAGTATAGCATTGCTAAAACAACAAATCTGAACAAAGACTTCAAAGACTTTTGCAGTAAGACGTCTGTGAAATGTTTGAAATGTCATGTGTGTAATGCTTACATTACGATAATTTAGCAGATTCTCTTCTTCAGAGTGGCCTACTATTGTAAAATTATGCACATTTAAACATGTATATACAATATATGCATATATGTTAAATGTATCCTTTTGTAAATTTTACAAAATTTTTATTATAATTAATACCTTTAAACACTTGTCACTTAGTTTGCAATAATTTTTGCTTTTATTGTAATTGTTTTTAATTATTTTTATATTTATTATTATTATCTTTTTATTGTTGTTGTTGTAATGCTTTGGCAATATTGTTGTCACTACAGTCATGCCAGTAAAGCTACTGTGAATCTTAAATCTAATAACTATATTTTATTCTATATTTACTTTGTGTACAATACACAAAACCGAGTTAAGGTCCTTTCTCAAGGGCCCAACAGTAGCAGCTTTGGCAGAGCCAGGACTTGAACCATTGACCATCTGGATAATAGTCCAGTACTATAAACAGGTGCTGACAAACATGGACATGATGGGACTCTGATGGTTTGATCGAACAGGTTTCATTCCAGGTCAGTTTGCACGTAAAAATGGGACACGACTGAAGATCCGATTAATGAATAATGAAGTGTGTATTTGTGTGTGTGTGTGTGTGTGTGTGTGTGTGTGTGTGTGTGAATGAGAGACAGAGAGAGAGAGCATTCAACATTCTCCAATGTTGTGAATAAAACAAAGTGGAAAAGATGAGATGAACAGTAGAAGCGTTCTAGGGCTCATAAAGCCATTTATATTGGGTTTAGCTTTCTGCTTTTAAATCCACTGAAGTGGTGTGTGTGTGTGTGTGTGTGTGTGTGTGAAATAGTACAGGTGAGACTCAGCAGAACAACATCACACACTTCTTCACCATCAAACCCGCACAGAGAGGGGGGGTTCTGGGAGAACCAATCACCCCTAAGAGTTTTACTTGAGGAGGAGCCTACGGAAACACACACACACACAAACGTACACACACTCCATGGTGAGCCCCAGACTGAGTGTGTGAGTATCAGAGAACACACACTGATGATCCAGAGGAAAGAGACGAATGAGAGAGGACCGTCTGGTTCAGCTGCACCTGTCTCTCACAACACCCACACAGAGGACGAGTGAGAAGAGACAGACCGACTGGAGGACAGACAGCAGGTGGATGGAGGGATGCCGGTGTAGCACAGGCGAGTGAGACACACAGAGAGAAAGGGAGAGAGAGGGAGACAGGTGGATCTGTCTCTCTCTCTCGGCCTGACAAATCGACACACTGGCCGCCGGAACAGCCATGGCCTTCACCTTCGCCGCCTTCTGCTACATGCTCACGCTCGTCCTGTGTGCTGCTCTCATCTTCTTCGTCATCTGGCAGGTACAAAACACATACCATACATATTATACTCATACTAACAC
Source organism: Ancistrus triradiatus (assembly GCA_025084515.1). Classification (NCBI taxonomy): domain Eukaryota; kingdom Metazoa; phylum Chordata; class Actinopteri; order Siluriformes; family Loricariidae; genus Ancistrus; species Ancistrus triradiatus. The sequence goes on along the minus strand of JAJAGP010006160.1, from coordinate 22,062 downwards.
TACCACACACACACTCTCTCTCAGTATGGGAACCTGTTGATCTGAATGATGAGACAGAGACAGAATGTTAGAGTCATTTATCAGACTGAGCTTTTAATCTAGCGTGATATATCCAGTGCGTGTGTGTGTGTGTGTGTGTGTGTGTTACCCATGTAGCACTGTGTAGGATCGGTGATTAATGTTCTGTGCTAATCATAAGGTTATGAGTTTATATCCCAGTAGACTGTGTTGGGCCCCTGAATGAGACCCTAGATCAGTAGGTCACTTCAGATAGAATGAATAATAATCGTGATGCAGCCACCAGAGTCTGAGGTCAGCATGTGTGTGTGTGTGTGGGGGGTGATGTGATTTTTACAGAGACAGCCCAAATATCAATCAATCAATATAAATAATACTTTTCTATCGATATATTGATTATTATAATCAGACTGGGAAGCTCGGAGTAGCTCAGCTCTAGGGAAATTAATAGAGAAAAGATCAATCAATAAAATAAATTCTTGATGATGAACTGATGTGTGTGTGTGACATTTTGAATGGTATTTAGCTGAAATAAAGCTTGTTATCTCTGGTTTAAGAGTGCAGGATGTTAGAGACATGAAGTACGGTGAGAGTGAGAGGATGGAGCGAAGCTGTGTGAGGCTGTAGAGTGAAATTTACTCAGAGACTCAAGAGATCCAAACACCATCAGTATTCACACACACACACACACACACACACACACACACACACACACACACACACACACACAGTGTGTGTTATTAAGAATGCTTATCAAACTATAATTTCCTCCCTCCCCACTCCCCCACCCCCCATTCTTTTCCTCTCTTCCATGCTCATGACCAATCAGATCCCTCCTATAGTAACCATGGCACCTGCTTAGGGGCTCATGTAGTTACCATGGAAACTGCATCTGTTTACTGCACAGTAAAGTGAGAGGAGACAGGGTGAAACTGATGGAGATTGAGAGTCTTTGTGAGTGTTACAGTGTGCATGTGTGCGTGCGTGCATGTGTGTGTGTGTGTGTGTGTGGACTCACAACACTGTAAGGTTCTATTCTCTATCTTATCGAAAGTTCAGATCAGATTAGTTCTACATCCTACATTCTAACCACTGGTGGACTCTGGAGCAGTAGCACTCTGTGAAGGCTGGTGGTGGAGGAAAAATGGAATGAAGGTTCTGGTTCTTAAAGTTTTTAAGGTTAGAGCTGCAGCTCTTAGTTGAAGTGAAATGTTACAGATATTCTAGATATATTTGGCCCCATAAAGTAATGCTCTGAGTTTGGAGCATCAGTAACATTATTATGATTGTATGAAGAGAATCTGCATCATGTTCTAACATGTAAGGCTTAAAAACTGAAGCTCAGAGCAGCAGCACCTGGTCAGAGGATCAGAAACTTTTGGTTCCATAATTGTCCTGCAGGAACACTGACAAAACAAACATAAAGACAACATACCACCGTAACGTGTGTGTGTTTCAGATCATTGCATTTGATGAACTGCGCACTGACTTCAAGAATCCTATCGACCAGAGCAACCCAACTAGAGCGGTACACACACACACACAGAGATTATTGTGCAGATATGATTATGTTCAACATGTTATTGATGTGTATGTGTGTGTGTGTGTGTGTGTTTCATGCAGAGGGAGAGAATCCTGAACATAGAAAGGATCTGTAACTTACTGAGGAGGGTGAGTCCAAAGTTATTGATCACATTTCACTACAGATGACATTATTAACATATTATACGTTATGGTCTCCATTATCTTTACATCCCACTCTCATTTGGTGTGTGTGTGTTAGCTGGTGGTACCAGAGTATTCTATCCATGGTTTGTTCTGTCTGATGTTCCTGTGTGCTGGTGAGTGGGTCACACTCGGCCTCAACATTCCCCTGCTCTTCTACCACATGTGGAGGTAAACACGCACACACACATGCACACACGCACACACACAAAACAAAAATTCCACAACTTGTAAAGACTAAAATTCACTTTAATGACAGTTTTAAATTTTAAATATAGCTTAACTCAACCCTCAGTAAGTCCAGTCGTGCCATATCTGTTCAGACCCTGTGAGACTGATCATGAAAACAGTGTCTGTGATTAGAGGTGAAACATAAAACTGTAAAAGTGATAAACACCATTAGATGGGGTTTGAAAAATGAGGGACACATTTGTAGTTTCACCAGCAGGATGGAGGCTTTAATCAGGGCATGGTCAGGGCAGAAGGTGGAGCCTAGAGTAGGACTGCAGTAAATGATAAATGATAATTCCTTTCCCCGTCGAACCAGTGAAAATTTGTTGTAGATGCTGGTGCATTACTGTAACCCTGCTAATGATTACCTGTGGTACTGATAATAGCAGCATGTCTCTCTTCATGTCCCTCTCTTCATGTTTGGTAGGTTCTTCCACCGGCCGGCTGATGGTTCGGAGGTAATGTACGACCCAGTCAGTGTGATGAACGCTGATATTCTGAATTACTGCCAAAAGGAGTCATGGTGTAAACTGGGCTTCTACCTGCTGTCCTTCTTCTACTACCTGTACAGGTAAAACCAGGTGATAGTGCAATCTGCTAGGCCTGATAGACTGAGGAGAGCTGTGACTGATCTCTCTGTCTCTCTGTCTCTCTGTCTCTCTGTCTGTCTGTCTGTCTGTCTGTCTGTCTGTCTGTCTCTCTCTCTCCGTGATATGCTATAGTATGGTCTACGCTCTGGTCAGCTTCTAATCAATGAATATCCAACAAAAGGAAGAAGAATGAAAGAAAGGCAGTGTGATGCTTCACCCTCTTCTTCCTCATCCTGCTGTTTCTGCAGCTTCAAATCCTCAGTTACCATGGAAACACATCGAGACGCGTCAATCACTGAGACGCTAACACTCAACCAGAGCGAAGAGGAGGAGAGAACAAGAGACAGAGAGAAAGAGAAAGAGAGCAAGAGGCTCGAGCAGCACTGATGTTTCAGAATCGAGTTTTATTAGTTTAAGGGCTGCTGAACATTTGTGCTGCTCAGAGCGACCTGGAGAATCTCCACCACTGCGATGAGACTGACACACACACACACACACACACACACACACACACACACACACACACAGATCTGATGCCATAATGTAATCTTTCATTTTATGATTCTAAAGGACTTTTCGGTGTAAAATGTTACTTAGCTAAACCGTCACTGTTTCAGTCTTGGTGGTAGATTCTTATTATTCTTATTTATCAGGGTCGGGATTTATTCTAGTGCTCAGCGGCTGTATTTTAATCCAGGGTTAGAAACTGCTAGTGTCCTTACAATAACACAACAGCACAAGTTCCTGAACTTTATGTACACCAGAAGAGAGACGACGATGTTTACACACTAACCAACCAATGAAACGACAAAATCATCAGGCCGGGAAAACTGTTCACACCCTCAGTGAGACTGAACGATAACACTGCACTGAGACAGAACGTTTGGACCGGGCTGTGCACGAACATACACAAGCGCGCGTACGCACATACGTCTTATAGCTATAGAAAAGCCAATGTATCACTGTGGAGACACGACACAGCAGGTCCTGTGAGACCATCTGAGACAGTGAGAGAAAGAATGAGATAGAGTAAGAAAGAGTGAGACACTAACAGAGTGAGATCCCTGTGATCAGTGCAGGTGCTGCTGGAACTGAAGCTGTAAACTAAAGCAAAATGAACTCAGGGCTCTGTCCCAAACCTGCATCACATCCTGGTGTTTGTTTGGAACAGAGCCATGACTGATGGAGGTTCATGACCGGCTGTTCCATGTTCGTTCTGCAGATGATGAGCGGTGTTATCAACAAACGATCCACTTCTAAATACGTTATGTGTTACATTTACAGTAAGAACTGACTTTTTTGGTTCATGTTGTATCCACACTTGTTCTGGCCAGGGTTCCAGGGGCACCAGTCCATCGCAGAGCTGTTTGGGGGTTGTTCCCTTGATTTGTCTCTTCTCCCTCAGACACAGTGAATCATACTTTCCCCTGGCTGAGGGCATTTCTGGAACAAACCCAGATTGCTGCAGGGATGGCCTAGAGAATTAGGCTGCTGTGCCACTGAGTGCTCCATTAAGAGGTCATGTGATTATTAAATCATTATATTATTAGGATATCTCTGTCATTTTTACATACTGCATGTTAGTGTGTGTTTATTTTAGCTACTATACAATGGCCTGTATAGGGATGGTTGCTTATCCACATCTGTAAGAGCTACTACTTTAAAGAGCTTCTGCTTTAGCAAAATTTAAAATGCACAGCAATGAAACAGAAAGATTTTATAAGTTACTGTAAGTAGCTGCCATGCTTACTGATGTAAAGCTGCTAAAAACAAATCTCACAAAAGCGAGCCATAAAATAAGAGCCTAAAATTTTTATTAATCCAGTTCAATCCACTTCTCCATTTCATAACAGCTCATACAATGTAAATATTGATTTTTTTTAAATCAGGATGTTAACCAGAGGAATGTAAATACACATACTTAGTAAACTGTAAATTTAGTAACAACACCACAGCTGGTTATGGCTCAGCAAAGACATTACAAACTGCAGGATAACCAGCCCAAAGCTTTTCAAAAAGTATTGATTTTTTTATACATTAATGAACTTCTTTATGATCATATGATCTGTACTTAATTTAATACGCAATGTTTACACAACCAGCAGTGCTGTTAGGTGATTCAATCTAAGCCATCGTCTCTCTATCTACCCTACCACAATATTACAGTTTAAACAAAGGCTAAAGTCTAAAGTTACCCATGCAGTGAACATTTACTGTGCCGCTGCTCAGCAGTTAGATGGAGCATCTATAGAGCAATAATACAGTCAAATTATTATCACATTTAAACCTCTCATTATTATGTGAAGTTAGGGGCTAGCCTCTCTTCTCTCAGACACAGCAGGTCATGCTTGTGTGAGTCCTGACCCAGCCTGAAGTCATCTCCAGGACTTGAGCCAGGTCTCTGCAGTGGTGGTCTGGCGTATAAGGCCACTGTGCCACCAGAGCAGCTACATCTGAGTTTTCAGTCTTAAACTGAACTCCATTTCTGTGAATGTGGTGAATTAATTGGAATCTACAGTGAGAGTTTATTACCGAACATGAATGTAACCTCACTGTGAACGTAACACACACTCAAAAAGTTCATCATCTGTATAATGAACCCTAACACTACCATTAGATACTGGGGGAACACAGCCCGTACACTGCAGCTGTTTGGAAGGATCATGCACTGATGATGATGAAGATGAAGAAGATGAGGATGTGTTATTTAGCTATTATATCAATCCTAATTTCTGTGTATTATAGCTTCCTATTTGTGTAGAAAGTAGTTTATCTGTCAGTTCTGATGGAAACGACACAGAAATAAGGAAGTTAGCACACGCACACACACACACACACACACACACACACACACACACAGGTGCACAGACTTCATGATGGACTATATTGTGAGAGGACAGTGTGTGTGTGTGTATGTGTGTGTGTGTGTGTGTGTGTGTGTGTATGTGTGTGCGCGTGTGTGGTTTTTAACATTAGTGAGACTTTAGTTGAACGTTCTTGTCCTCGTCGTGTCCTCATTATGTGATCATGTGACGGACAATCAAACACAAGATGAGGGAACAAAGATCAAAGAGTTTTGGATTGTTAATAACATAACAATTGTCTTGATCATGCAGTATGTATATTTCCTAATTATTCTACATCAGTGTCTTTTATACACATCACTCATCTGTACGCTGCAGTAGATTTAATTAGAACTCAATATTATAGACTGAAAGCAATTCTAATAAAACTATAAATTAATCCTCCATGTTCCAGAACTGTCTCAATAAAGCCATGTTACATTACCCACCGGTCATGATTTATAGATCAGTTGTGTCTCATAACTCGGTCACACCTAAAAACCTCCATAAGTTCATGTAGTAACAGATCTGCACAGAATTAACTCTTCATATCAGCAAATTAATGAATTGTTTCTGTTCTTGAGGTTTTGATGTTTAATTCAGTGTTAATTACAGGCACCAGGTGATGTTTGGAAACAGATTTGTACTACCACAGACTCCAAGGCTGGTGCCAATCAGGAGTCAGAAATGAGACACACACTTGGAACCATACTCAACCCGTGACCTACATCAACTTATAGGGATCAGTCAGTACCTGTGCAGTGGAAGAGGGTGGAAATGTGAAGGAACACCTCACATCCTGCCAAACCAACACACAATCATACGGACCAGAGCGGCTCATGGTGTCAGCAGTGTCGTGGTGTCGGGTTTATTTCCAGTATTTTCTAAACCTTCTAGTCTACATCTGATGTTTGTTGTTCCAAACTCTATCTAAGATCACTGTAAATCAGAGGAGATTAGCAGTTATTATCCTATCGTTAAAGTGAGCATTTAGACTGAGCACATTACTCTCATATTACACTCGCGTTACTCTGATTATAGGAAGGGAAGAGACAGGAGGAGGGTAAAGTGTCAGACATGTGGGATGGAGGGATGGACTGCATCAGAAAAATCAGCTTCAGTGTTATGAGAAAATCTGTCTCTCTCTCTCTCTCTCTCTCTCTCTCTCTGTTGGCTGAGTGTGTGAGCGTTAGTCTGACATAAAAGCATCTCACTCTCCTGGTGTCTCCATGGCAACTGAATTGCTTTAGTTACTTGCTTACTGACTCTCTCTCTTTCCATATCAGAATTTTTTTCTAAATGTCTCATTCGTATTCTGCCCAGGGTTCTGTTACACACTCACTCACAATCTCACACACACACACACACACACACACACACACACACACACACACACACACACACACACTCACACACACTCTCTCTCTCTCTCTCTCTCTCACACACACACTCGGCAAATGATGACTCCTCTTGTTCCTGTGCACTTTTATATGATGTTGCCATGGAAACTGCTTACAATTGATAAGTTCTAAGCATGAGTGTGCAGCAGACAAAACACAGCAAACACACACACACACACACACACAGAAGGAGAACATGACACACTCAGAGGGAAGGTTCCAGTAGTCATGTACCTAATGAGTACAAGAGAAGTCAGGTTATTTCTATATTATTGTACCTGTAGGACACACACACACACACACACACACACACACACACACCCCGCATAGATATATACTGCAGTGAGGGCAGGACCTCATTACCTGTATCTCACTGTATAGCACATTTGCACCTCTGGAGAATTTCACTGAAAAATAGTGCTGGTTAATGTCTTCAGGCCATCAGTCCTCCTACAGAGAGGGGGGTGGGGGAGGGGGTGAAGGTGAGAGAGGATGAATTATTAATCAGAGAGATAAATCAGAACATCCCACTTGATAACAGATCACCCTCCACCTGATCCAGAACAGTTATTTACAGCACTATCTACACCATTAGGTGGATGAAGATGGAGAATCTGACAGTGTAGTAAACTGATGTGAACTGATTGATGTAAACAGAAGTTAAAAGGTGTGTGATTCCTTCCTAATGAGGTTAACGAGGTTCTGTCTGTATCTGTTTCACAAGCAGGATATCTGGAGATGTGCATCTTACAAAAGTGTGGAAAAGTGGGCTTGGTTAATCTTACATAAACATCATGTCAGTCCGTCCTACTGCTTTTATCTAAAGTGATCAAACCTGACTTAGTGCAGGCACACAGGTACAACCAACACGGGTTCAAGTGCCTTCCAGCTGGGTTAGAGGTCATGAGTGATTCAGGAATTATATAGAGCTGTATGAGGTTAAAACTTGGTACATTTACTCAGCATACACACTAAATACCCATGTCTGTGTGTGTGTGTATATCACACTGCATTATTATGAGTAGTGTTCTAAAAAGATGTGCAAGACTTCACACCTACACACACACACATACACACACACACGCACGCACGCACGCACGCACGCACACTCTCTCTCTCTCTCTCTCTCTCTCTCTCTCTCACACACACACACACACACACACACACACACACAAGATTAGTGCAACATGTTGGGTGGTGACTGGGCACCATGGCAACAATCCTGGGCTTCTGTTACTGTAGCAAAATATATACAGTATAATATATACTGGGCTACAGTAACACAGAGAGAGAGAGAGAGAGAGAGAGAGAGAGAGAGAGAGAGAGAGAGAGAGAGAGAGCGAGAGAGAGAGAGAGAGAGAGAGAGAGAAGGATGTGATTAATATTTTGTAATGTGTAACAGTACACACAAATTCCTCACACAGGAACAAGATGTGAGGTTTCTCCAGGTCCAGTCTAAGTTATAGTCCTTATAGAAAGTCATCCTCCCACTTTAAAACAGCCACTTTCTGTCTTAAAAACTGATATTATTTCCAGCTTTACTTACACATTTTATCTTACAATACTCAAGTAATAACAAAATCTCAAAAGCTATGAAAATGAATATAAATGAAAAACTAGAATCAGAGCATTATTAAAGTGAACAGTCCCCGGGTGTAGTCTTTTGTAGCTTCACCTTTTCTTTAATTACAGTATCAGGGGGTTTGGATTTGTGTCTATCAGTTTGCTCCTGGATTGTTGAATATTTTAATGGTTCCTTACTGAATTATTCAAATTCAGGCATTCGCTTTCACCTTCCTATCCTTTTGGCGGTGTTATGTTTAGGCTCGTTGTCATGAAGGAAGATGAATCACCTGCTCATCTTCAGCGGTCTTGCAGATTGCAACAGGTTTTCCTCACGCATTTGGGTGGACTTGGCACCATCAGTCCTGACCAACTGCGCAGTTCCCACTGAAGAAAAACAAACCCACAACATAATGTTAGCACCAACATGCTTCACAGTAGGTATGGTGTATGTTGGGTGGTGTACTGCTTTTCTTTCTGAGTTCTTGGTCTCATGTGGCCATACAACATTTTACCACAGGAAGCACAAATGAGAATGACTGTGGCACTTTTTCTGAAGAGGCTTATTTCTTTCTTGCCCCCTGACATACAGATCAACTTTGTGTAAAACTTGTGAGATTGTCGTCATGCGCACAGCCCAACCGATCCCGACTATAAAGACTTGTAAGTCTTTGTTGACACAGATCTTTTCTTATAATTGATCAGATTTGTTAGATGTTATTTTCACCTCGATGTTGAGGTTAGGGATACGATCTTTATGCACTGTATTTATACCTGTGTGTGTTTGTGTTCTGGGAATCCTGTAATAAAGCAAACAGAGCTTACAGTGATCAGACACACAGGTATAATGGAAATGGCATGAGTGGGCAGCAGCACCGAGTCTCTTACACACACACACACACACACACACACACACACACACACACACATTGTAAAGACCTCTGGAATACTCTGTACACCCACACAGCCTGGATCTGACTCACACAGACATCACACACACACAGACCTACTCAGGCATTCTCACACACACACACACACACACACACACACACACACACACATGAAAGTGAGCCATCTAAATTGCATTACAGATTGTGATAAGTACGAATTTGGTTCCAATACTTTGTTAGTCATGCACATTGGTGCAGCACAGTTTCACAGGCCCAGGTGTGATCAGGTTTTCAGCTACTGTCTGTGAGGAGTTTGACATGTTCTCCCTGTTTACCATGAGTTTCCTCTTACCACCTAAAAAAATACAAGACAAATAATGTATTTGTTGTGTGTGTGTGTGTGTGTGTGTATTTGAAAGTTAGAATATAATCTTGGATAATTCTGAGTGATAAACAGAGCAGTTTAGCGACATTAATCTGAGGTTATTACACACCATATAAATTAATTCTACTACATTATATAAATTCCATATATTATTTTCTAACTCTCACTTTTATGACTATTTAGCAATATACACATTTATTAATATTACATTTTGTACAAAACGAGTACCTTTTGGTTGACATGGTAGAAAACTATCTCTATATTTTTTTAAATAATTTATTTATGTTATTTGTATTTATTAACACCGACTAAAGTACCTCAGACAGAACGTAGGAATGAGACGGCGCTCTGATTGGCAGTAACAACGCTTACCCTGGCATGGGCCGTTTCTCAATACCAAGTACGCGAACTTCGGCTCGCGTACTTTCCAAGTCTGTACTAGGAAGTTTGACTTGTGAGTACATACTCCAGAGGACGGGAGAACGCAGTTCGGTTATTCTACAATTGGAACAGCAGTGTACTTGGCTATGGAGACAACACTGTTTACTTTTTACACATAGATAAAACATGTTGTATAAAGCCTGTCAGTGGTGGAAGACGTGCTCAGATCTTTTACTTTCCATTAAACAGTTTAATCTACGTGTAACAACGGACCGATCGCATTTAAGCATAAAATGGAAACCTTCCCAAACATAAGGCAGCACCAAACAAGCCTGATTTTAGAAGGGAATTTAATTATGAACTTCAATTTATATCAGACAGTTCATATTTAGAATACAAGCTGAACAAATAACACATATAATGCATAATAAATACGTTAATAGCTTCCCGTCACATCTCCGAAATCGTTTGAGCAATTTTTTATGTAAGCTTTATCTTGATAAACTGACTGCATAGTTGAATTTTAAACAACTACATTCTCGCCTAAAAAACTCTTATAACTTCATTTTGTGACACAATAACAGTATTACTTTAGAAATTATACATCCAGTAGGGAGTTCTCTCATCCGGCATTACCGAGCTGGCAATGCATTGTGGACATTTCGCTGTTCAAGTACGCACAAGTCTGCATCGATGCAATATACACATTTATTAATATTACATTTTGTACAAAACGAGTACCTTTTGGTTGACATGGTAGAAAACTATCTCTATATTTTTTTAAATAATTTATTTATGTTATTTGTATTTATTAACACCGACTAAAGTACCTCAGACAGAACGTAGGAATGAGACGGCGCTCTGATTGGCAGTAACAACGCTTACCCTGGCATGGTGTGCATCAGACATGACTCTGATTGGTCAGTTAAATTCGAGGCGGGAACGCTTCTGTGTGAGAGCAGCTTCTTATTGACTTGCTGTTTCCCGCTCCACCCTCTTGCGTTGCACGCGCGGGTTTCTTACTGGACGGATAAGCTTCGGTCTCTCGTGTTGGAGGTTTTCTTTCGGTTTTGGCCCCGCCCCCTCATCCAGATGCTGTAAGTTGAGCTGATCCTGTTACAGAGAGCGAGAGAGGTGAGAAACTCTAACACACTGTTTACATCTGTAGATTTAATTATATCTTACGGGTTACATTTATACATTATTGAATACAGTACATTTACGTGAGAATCAGGGCTTCATACTGTTAAACTCTCTTATTAATCATTGTATGACATTAGAGCATTTTGATTCGGATAAAGATCTTCATAATCAGTGTGAATAATCTGTAGACAGAAATTTAAATCCAAACGTGCTTCTGTAAAGCACTAAAACTTTAATATTCATAATTATAGTTTAAAATCATGTCTAACTTACATATTGAATAATAACTGAATGTTAAGTGTGAAAAAGAACTTGATGTAATGGTAGTTTTACTGTGTGACAGGATGAAGATGAACAAATCCAAACCCTCACACAGCTCTGAGAGAGAGTTTGGAGGAGCTTTGGGTGAGAGAGGAAGCTTTCGCCATTTTAAACTGGTTAATTCCTTTATCAGACTTATAAAATGTTTTTTTTTTAACAAATATGGTCGTTAATAACAATATTGGAGGAAATATTACTTGCATGAACTTAATGCTAATCATGTCGAACCTGTGCTTGTGAGGTGAAGTGGTTTAATACACTGGGCACTATGCCCCGCTATTTCCGGAAGTTTCATAGCATGACCCTGACCATTAGCATTGGGGATAAAGCATAACACAAACAAAACAAACCCCCATCCCACAAAGACACAGTGAAGACCTGTGCTATAATTACTGACACCACAAAACCTGTTTTCATTTTCAGTCCCAAACTGGCCTGGTTAGGGTTTCTTTGATCCAGAGGCTATCCCAGAGCACACAGAACTGCCTAAGGACTTGAACCCGGGTCCCTAGTGTATCAGAGTGCTGTGCCACCGGAGTCCCCCGAAGCATGTTACTGTTTCTAATTCACATCACGTCTCTAATCTGATGTTGATAAAGGAGTAAGGGATTTTTTGGGCTAACTGTCATTTTCTATTTAAGCCTCAGTGAAGGTATGGATAAGTGTTTAAGTGGGGAGAGCAGAAAATAATAACATGGTAACACCTGTCTGTACCTGTGTGTGTAGGTGCAGCTTGTATCCCTGTACTGCTTCCTTTCACTGTGCTCTTCCTGTTGAGTGTGTGCGCATCTGAAGAGGGCTCTGTACTCCGGTGGCCCCCCCAACTGCCGCCCTATACTCACCTGTATGACCCCCGGGCTCCATTCATCATTATTCTATGGCTCAGCACACACACACTGCTCTACCTGCTCCCACTCGGAAAGGTCTTGTCCTCACACACACACACACACGATTAATAATATGTTATGTTAATCTAACATCAGCATGAGTGTAAATAGATCTTACTCCTGTTCTCAGGTATCAGAGGGTTTGGTCCTCAAAGATGGAACCAGACTGAAATATCCAATCAATGGTGATGTAACCTTTCTCTCTCTCTCTGTGTCTCTCTCAGCTTAGTGCTGATCACAACCCAAACTACCCAAAAGCTGTTCTGTTAATCACAGTTCTAAATCCTGTAGAATGTTGTAGTACAGAATGACTCTGTCTGCTCAGGTGTAGAACCCGAACCGACTGTACTGAGAGAGGGAGACGTTTGGAACACAGCCTACACCGGCAGATCACATAAGCACTCCATAGGGAGATTACAGAGAGAGCCTACTGTACATGATTGTTATAACACATTATATAGAGACTCACAGAACCACAGACAGGGTTATATTTCCTTTAACCTGTTCTGCAGTGCTGTGGACAGAGGCACTGGAGTACGGGGACATGGATGTGTGTTTGCTCCTCCTGTTGTCAATGTGGACTGTTAACTCTGAAACAGTAAATCATTTATAACATCAGTCAGTCCAAATTCCACGGAGAGTCACTTTTAACTGTAAACTCACTCTCTCACACACACACACACACACACACACACACACACACACACACACACACACACACACACACACAGAGAGCTCACGTCTGTTGTTGCACGTTTATTCAATCAGTTTGGTAATTGCAGACTGTGGTCCGTCTGTTGCTCTGCGTACTTTCTTATCTCCCAGTGGTCAGGACCCCCCACTGTTTGGGTTATTGTGTTGCGTGGGTACAAGTGGTTCAGACACAGCAGTGCTGCTGAAGTTGACGCAGTGTCTCTGCTGGACTGAAAATAGTCCACCCACCAGTAATACCCAGCCAACAGTGCCCTGTAGGAGGCACCCTGTAGGAAGCTAGTGTAACGTTGGGAGGCGAGAGGAATGGCGAGACGAAGTTCAAATAGGGAAGGATTTATTGACAAAAATACAACAGAGGAGAGACACAGCGAACGGAAAATGGCGAGGACCGAAAACGGGTGCACAACATAAATGGGGACGAGGCCGGAAACGGACATGAAACAAAAACCAAAACGGGTAGGAAACATAAGCTACACAGGAGACGCAAAACGGGTGTAAAGTAAACAAAACAAGGAAGTGAACAAAACGAACTATGCCTTACTGGTGACGTGCGTATAGACGCGATGAGCGGTGCGGCGCGTAGGGACGCGGCGATAAGTGGTGCGGCGCGTAGGGACGCGGCGATGAGCGGTGCGGCGCATAGGAACGTGACGATGAGCGGTGCGGCGCGGAGGGACGCGACGGACATGGAATACATCTATAAATGTAACATCTATAAACCGCGAAATGAGTCTCTCGCGGGCGCGCCTTTATAGGAAGCCCCACCGCGATCACTCTGATCGCGTTCAGCTGTGGGGCTTCCTATATTTCGTGGTTTGGTCACTTCCCGATTGGTCCGTGTAACGGCCGAGGTGGCGCGCGCTGCCGTGGCGCGTGACAGAGCCCCCCCCCCCCCCAAGGAGTCCGAGACGGAGCTAGGACTCCCAAGATGGACCCCTGGGCACAGTTCCATTTCAGGCGGTCTCCTTGCCGGGCGGACCCCATTGGGGGACTGCCAGCAGTCGGTCGGCTGGCGTTTGGAATGGTCTCCGTGGAGGAGACAGTCTCTGAAAGGGTCTCCGTGGAGGAGACAGTCTCTGAAAGGGTCTCCGTGGAGGAGACAGTCTCTGAAAGGGTCTCCGTGGAGGAGACAGTCTCTGAAAGGGTCTCCGTGGAGGAGACAGTCTCTGAAAAGGCCTCTGTCGACCACACGGCCTCTGGAAAGGCCTCTGTCGAGCGCACGGCCTCTGGAAAGGCCTCTGTCGAGCGCACGGCCTCTGGAAAGGCCTCTGTCTAGCGCACGGCCTCTGGAATGGCCTCTGTCTAGCGCACGGCCTCTGGAAAGGCCTCTGTCTAGCGCACGGCCTCTGGAAAGGCCTCTGTCTAGCGCACGGCCTCTGGAAAGGCCTCAGACGAGCGCACGGCCCTCTGGGAAGGCCTCAGACGAGCGCACGGCCTTGGAAAGGCCTCAGACGAGCGCACGGCCTCTGGGAGGGCCTCAGACGAGCGCACGGCCTCTCAGACGAGCGCACGGCCCTCTGGGAGGGCCTCAGACGAGCGCACGGCCTCTGGGAGGCCTCAGACAAGCGCACGGCCCTCTGGGAGGGCCTCAGACGAGCGCACGGCCTCTGGGAGGGCCTCAGACGAGCGCACGGCCTCTGGGAGGGCCTCAGACGAGCGCACGGCCTCTGGGAGGGCCTCAGACTGGAGCGTCAACGTCCTCTGGGAGGGCCTCAGACTAGCGCACGGCCTCTGGGAGGGCCTCAGACGAGCGCACGGCCTCTGGGAGGGCCTCAGACGAGCGCACGGCCTCTGGGAGGGCCTCAGACGAGCGCACGGCCCTCTGGGAGGGCCTCAGACGAGCGCACGGCCTCTGGGAGGGCCTCAGACGAGCGCACGGCCTCTGGAGGGCCTCAGACGAGCGCACGGCCTCTGGGAGGGCCTCAGACGAGCGCACGGCCTCTGGGAGGGCCTCAGACGAGCGCACGGCCTCTGGGAGGGCCTCACGATGCGCCACGGCCCTGGGGAGGCCTCAGACGAGCACGCACGGCCTCTGGAGGTCCTCAGACGAGCGCACGGCCTCTGGGAGGGCCTCAGACGAGCGCACGGCCTCTGGGAGGGCCTCAGACGAGCGCACGGCCTCTGGGAGGGCCTCAGACGAGCGCACGGCCTCTGGGAGGGCCTCAGACGAGCGCACGGCCTCTGGGAGGGCCTCAGACGAGCGCACGGCTCTCTGGGAGGGCCTCAGACGAGCGCACGGCCTCTGGGAGGGCCTCAGACGAGCGCACGGCCTCTGGAGGGCCTCAGACGAGCGCACGGCCTCTGGGAGGGCCTCAGAAGAGCGCACGGCCTCTGGGAGGGCCTCAGACGAGCGCACGGCTCTGGGAGGGCTCAGACGAGCGCACGGCCTCCCCCCCCCAGGGCCTCAGACGAGCGCAACGGCCCACCTGGGAGGGCCTCCCCGCAGACGAGCGCACGGCCTCTGGGAGGCCTCAGACGAGCGCACGGCCTCTGGGAGGGGCCTCAGACGAGCCGGCACGGCCTCTGGGAGGGCCTCAGACGAGCGCACGGCTCTGGGAGGCCCTCAGACGAGCGCACGGCCTCTGGTAGGGCCTCAGACGAAGCGCACGCCTCTGGGAGGGCCTCAGACGAGCGCACGGCCTCTGGGAGGGCCCCTGAGACTGCTGACGCCCTGGAAGCAGCCCACTGGAACTGCTGAACGCCCTGGATGCAGCCACTGGAACTGCTGACGCCCTGGATGCAGCCACTGGAACTGCTGACGCCCTGGATGCAGCCACTGGATCTGCTGACGGTCTGGATGCAGCCACTGGATCTGCTGACGGTCTGGATGCAGCCACTGGATCTTTCACTCTCGATGTTGGCACTGGTACTGCTGCTCTTGGAGCAGACACAGATCCTGAAACAGACAGCCTCAGAGCAAGTACTGGCACGGATGTTCTAGGTACAATCGCCCGCGGTGCAGGAACGGGCTCGAGTGGAAGTGACGTAACTGCCTGTCTCACGAAAGCCCGTGGTGCAGGAATCGGTCTAGAGCGAGGTGCAGGGGTCGGCGGCAACGACCGGTGCGCATAATCTTCAAGCGTGGAGCTTTCTGGCTCAGGCGCGGGGTCAGGAGGCGCAGTGAATTTCTGTACGGGGCCAGGCGGTGCTACCTGTGCAACCGGGGAGACTGCTGGCTCTAACACGGGACTAGAGCGTTTAGGGACCGGATTATCGGACGCTATGTGCGCTTGCTGACGCTTGACTAAAGCGATCCGGCTGGTGGCAAGCTGGGGATCCAGCACATGACCAACCAGAGCCGAGCGGGCGGGCCAGTGTGTTCGGACGCATCGGAACTTACGGCCTTGGTGTCCGGGATGCCCCATGGAGAGCAAAAAGCGATCTCCAGCTCCACAAGGAACTGCCCTATGGCACCAGTCTTGAGGACCGGCCATAGATGGGTGGCCCAGGTCAGAGCCTCACCGGAGAGGTGAAGAACCACCAGAGAAATCCTGGCATATTCGAACTCAAACGGAACTAAACAAAAATAACGAATGAAATATTCAATAAAAGGCCGACATTGGGCTGGATCGCTGTTGAAACTGCCCAGAAGAAACGAAAAAACGGGAGAACCTGCCGTCTCCATGCTGGCGGCTTATACTGTAACGTTGGGAGGCGAGAGGAACGGCGAGACGAACGCAGGTTCAAATAAGGAAGGATTTATTGACAAAAATACAACAGAGGAGAGACACAGCGAACGGAAAATGGCGAGGACCGAAAACGGGTGCACAACATAAATGGGGACGAAGCTGGAAACGGGCATGTAACAGAAACCAAAACGGGTAGGAAACATAGGCTACGCAGGAGACGCAAAACGGGTGTTAAGTAAACAAAACAAGGAAGTGAACAAAACGAACTGCGGCGGCGTGTAGGGACGCGGTGATAAGTAGTGCGGCGCGTAGGGACGCGGCGATTAGCGGTGCGGCGCGTAGGAACGTGACGATGAGCGGTGCGGCGCAGAGGGACGCGACGGACATGGAATACCATTGACATCTATAAACCGCGAAATGAGTCTCGCGCCTTTATAGGAAGCCCCACAGCTGAACGCGATCAGAGTGATCGCGGTCGGGCTTCCCGATTGGTCCGTGTAACGGCCGAGGTGGCGCGTGCTGCCGTGGCGCGTGACAGCTAGATCAGACTAAAACTGTGCAGCAGCAGATGAGCTGCTGTCTCTGACTTACATCTGCAAGGTGGAGCCACTCGGAAAGTCCAATAAATTGAACTAATGGTTCCAAATTTATTGAAAAAGTTTAAACACAAGTTTTAATATGAAGTTCTAAAACTTTTTTTGTGTGTGTGTTGCAGGGTTCCACGCGCTGTGTGTGACGGTGGTGCTGCTTTGTGTGGGTGCGTGTGTTGGCATCAACCTGGCGCTCCTGTACGAGCTGATGATTCCGTTGGCTGTGTGTGCCATCGCCTTCTCGTACCTGCTGTCTCTCTACCTGTACGCTCGCTCGTTCTGCACTCCCACACACGCCCTGGCTCTCGGAGGAAACACAGGTCAGAACAGTGAGGCATCATGGGAAAAGCAGAGAATAGAGGGACCATAAACAGTGCTGTTACTGTACTGTTACAGAACTCATTAATCATCCAGTCACTGATGGTGTAACAGCGCTGATCAATAAATCATGATATACCATATGTGTGTGTGTGTGTGTGTGTGTGTGTGTAGGTAATCCAGTGTATGATTTCTTTATGGGGCGGGAGTTAAACCCACGCATTGGCTCGTTTGATCTGAAATATTTCTGTGAGCTCAGACCGGGATTAATTGGCTGGGTGAGTTCATCCATCTACACACGCACACACACACAATCAGTAACACACTGACCCAGTCACACACACGCACCTATTAGTGACACAAATTTTGGACCCTAATCTATAATATCTTAATCCTATTATGCCTTAATTTACATAAGGTAACAGGATCAGGTACGATGTGTGTTTACATGGTGCTGAGTGTGTATTTTGTGTGTGTGTGTGTGTGTGTGATTAGGTGGTGTTAAACATGGCGATGTTGATGAAGGAGGTGGAGCTTAGAGGCGCCCCATCATTATCCATGCTGCTGGTAAACGCCTTCCAGCTGCTGTATGTGACCGATGCCCTGTGGAATGAGGTGAGGAACCAGAGCCTATACCCAATCTGTTCCCGGGTCCGAGAGAGTCCTCTTCTCTTACAGCAGTACACACGAGGCACCTTGACCTCACAGGGGTGTGGGTAATGGAGTATTGGGTATTAATTGAGTAATAACCATGTATTTCATCCGTTGTTGTGATGAAGCCGATTAACGCTAGAAGAGTGAGCTGTTAGAATGTGCGCTGCGTTAGCTTGACTTTTCACCAATCACCTGCAGGAGGCGGTGCTGAGCACTATGGACATCGTGCACGATGGATTCGGCTTCATGCTGGCGTTCGGCGATTTGGTTTGGGTGCCGTTCACCTACAGTCTACAGGCGGGGTTTCTGGTCTCGCACCCTCACGCACTAAGTGCTGCTAGTGGGCTCGCTATCGTCCTGCTGAACGGTAACGCGTTACACACATCAGCTGGAGCCTGACAGACAGTGAGGGGGTGTTGATGTGGATCTGAATGCTGCCCTCTGTCTTAGGAACGGGATATTACATCTTCCGCAGATCCAACTCTCAGAAGAACCAGTTTAGGAGAGACCCGTCTCACCCCAGCGTGGCACGTGAGTACAGAAACACAGGGCATGCTGACTGCAGCAGCTGCCTACCCAACCACAGTAGCTACTCACTGAGCCTGCCAACTACAGTACGAACTCCAGGCACTGCAGCAACAACCACACTTCAGTACGTACCTTAGTTACAGAGAGCACTGTGGATTCTAGCAGCTGTACCTGCCGCCCCTCTGTAGATTTGGAGACGATCCCTACAGCCGCAGGGAAGAAGCTGTTGGTGTCGGGATGGTGGGGCTTCGTCAGACACCCCAATTACCTGGGAGACCTGCTGATGGCGCTGGCGTGGTCTCTGCCCTGTGGTTAGTCTGTGGTTTTACATGCAGTTTTATAGGGACATCACACACACACACACAGAACTCTAAGTGTTTAATCAGCAGCACCTAGCTAAAGAGATGCTGATGAAACTAATTATGAACAGAAGTAGTAGAAAGGCCTTGGGGGTGTGGTCGGGGGTGGAGCTTGTCTGTGACTGTTACACCTGGTCTGAGGTATTTTAAGAGGTAATGATCATTGTGTGCAGGCTTCTCTCACCTCCTGCCCTATTTTTACGTGACTTATTTCACCGTGCTGCTGGTGCACCGGGAGGCTCGGGACGAGCGGCAGTGCAGGGCCAAGTATGGAGCAGCGTGGGCTAAATACTGCAGCAGGGTCCCCTACAGGATCATCCCCTACATCTACTGACTCTCATTCATAAAGACCGATCAGGGCTTTAACTCCACCCCCCAGCCCAGGTAACCAGTCCAATTAGCCATGCCCAGTAAGCCCTCTTCACTCATAACCCTAATGACGTCATCACTGTAAGGCTCCAGCTGAGCAACGCACACACACACTTACTCAGGGGCGACTGCTGGGCTCGTCACTGCAGCACAACGCTCTTTATAATGGAACGTTCAAAATTAAAGTGTTTTGTATTTAATCGCTCATGCATTCCTTCTTCCGTCCCGCAGCTACACGGACGCTGAAGTTAAAAAAGTCATTTACATATTCAAAGCTCAGATAAAAGTTTTAATAATGAGATTTGTTCTGGAGATTTAGAACTTGTATACTTCACATGAAAATTATTTCCCTTCACAAACAGAAGGTCTAACAAAGATAAACTGTGATTACAGACAGCTGAGAGCACAAAGCTTCAGTAACTGCAGACAACCTGCAGCTGTTTTTGTTTAATCTCAGAACGTAATGAACGATAACTAGTTATTACAATGTTCAGAAATGTGTCATGTTTACTTTTCTGTGGACGTTTTCATTCAGAAAATCAGAGCATTATGGGTTTACATCAAATCACTAGTATAAATGTTTAATCATTATAACATTTATGACTTTATTCAAAATGAAAGCTTTATATTTCAATAAATATCAATCCAATATAAACACAAGTGAATCTTTTTTTTTTTTATAAGTTTCATAAGATTTTAAATCTCCTGAATCAGAACCTTCTCCCCCCTCCCCCTCCCCCTCCTCCACCCTTCCTCCACCTCTTTCTTCTCCCTGTCCATCCTCTCTCGCTGCTCTCTCATGCGCTCGCTCTCTCTCCACGCCTCTCTCGCCAAACCCGCGAGTGTCCCCTCGTTCTCTCTCACCCACGCCTGCAGGAACTGGCACTTCTTTCCCGCTAGGTAACACGCTCGTCTGAGGGGGTCCCGCTGCCTGGGCGTGGCTCTCCGGACCCTGCCGAACGCAGAGCGCAGGTGCGAGAGGGCGGAGAGCGTGTAACCCGTGGGGTCTAACCGACTCCGCCCCCTCAGGACGTGAGCCACGGCTCGTAAGGTCGCATCCGGGCGGTGGGCGTGGCTGTGCTGCAAGGCGGCTTCTGTCGCCGCAGTGACCGCTTCGGAAAAGCTGCGGAAGGTCCTGGTGCTTCCTAAAGACGCCGAGACAGAGAGAACAACGGAAACGAAGTCGCCCAGCTGCCGGGGCTCGGAGAGATCGCCATTATACATCTGGAGAGAGAAGGTGTAGGAGCAGAGTGCGCTCAGCAGGGCGAGGCCGACGCACGGAGACGGGGAGGAGCAGAGGGAGCCCAGCGCTGGGATCTGAGAGTCGATCGGAGGAACGTCAGAGCTCCTTCCTGGACCAGCTGTCACCTCAGTGTGATCTCCATCAGCGCCCCCCTGCACCTCCTCCTGTACCTCCTGCACCAGAGCCTTAGTGTCCGGCTCATGTTCCTCCCACCAGGGGCACCACACAGGGACCAGGGCCCCGATTCCTCCGCCCCTCAGCAGCTCCTCAAACCTCTGCTTCTCCTTCTGAGGGAGGAGAGCCCACAGATCATCCTCAGTTAGAGAGTCAATGTTCAGACCAGACATTTTCGTCTCTAGATCCTCCTCCTCCTCATCACTGTGGAGCTGTCTGAGCGCGTGCAGGATTTGCTCCGCCTCCTCCTCACGACCCTCCTCTTGAGCCTGAGCTAGCTTGGAGAGCAGCGTCACTCCCTCGGCGTCTCCGCCGGCATCCTCCGCCTGCTGCCTCAGCCTGAGCAGGATCTCCACCATGCTGCCCCGCCGGTCCCGCTCCGTGTGACTGCGACTCTTCAGCTCCTCCCTCACACACTCCCTGTAGAACTGCTCCGAGCAGCCCGTGTGGGCGGAGCCTCTGTAACAGCTCAGTGCGCAGTAAGGAACGTTACACCTGGGACAGGTATATCTCGCCTGATTCACCAGGCACAGCCCGCATGCTCTCACCGAGCACGATGAAGATCCTCCCTCCTCCTCATCATCATCATCATCATTAACACACTCCACTGCTCCGGGGTCCAGTGATACGTCAGAGAGTAACGAGGTCAGGCAGGTGGGGTACTTGCGCCTGTACACACGCTGCATCATCTACACGCACACGCACACACACACACACACACACACACATGCTCCGTTCAACAACCACGTCAATAAAATATCATCAAATTAAAGACAATCTGAATGTAACGAGTTTCGGACTTTAATCAATGAATGTAATCACCTGAGAAACTTTTAAGCAGCACACTGAGCACAGACACTGTCTGACTGACTGACTGACTGACTTCATCCTGCCTCGACTGACAGGTAAGTGCTGTTTAACCACCATCTGACCACAGTAGCATCAAAACACTGTGATTATAGTAACGTCTGATCAAATCCAACATAACACGGTGCATACCTGTAATCTAGGGTTGCCAACTTCTAGATTACATACGTATATATATATACACAAACATATATATATATATATATATATATATATATATATATATATATATATATATAT
>JAJAGP010006159.1:0-24526 GCA_025084515.1 Ancistrus triradiatus | reverse complement strand
CCTTCCACTTTGTCTCCTGCACACACAAAACATCGACCTTTCTCCTCTGCATCATATCAGCCAGCTCTCTACCTTTCCCTGTCATCGTCCCTACATTTAGGGTTGCTACCCTCAGTGCTATATTCTGGCCCCTCCTGATTTCTCTCTGTCTCCTCACACGCTTCCCTCCTCTTCGTCTTCGGCAAACAGTAGTCCAATTCCCGCTGGTACCCTGTTTGCTACCAGTACCAGTGGCGGTCGTTGTTAACCCGGATCGCAACCGATCCGGTATGGTGACATTATTATGAACTCGCATACTTTATTTGACAAATGTTTTACACCAGATGCCCTTCCTGATGCAACCCTCACCATTTATCCGGGCTTGGGACCGGCACTAGAAATACCCTGCCTGAGCAATCTAGCGGCTGGTTTGACCGATCGATTGATACATCTCTAATAAATATTACATATAATTTATAGCTCTCGGTGTCTCAGAAATACTATTGTGAATACAGTGTTCATAACAGCTCTATCCACGCCTTCGCCTCCTTTAATCACCAGCCCGTTGCCATCAGATAATATTACAGGGCTCTAGACTGCGAGTTATAGTAAAAGTGCGAGTTATAATTCCACGCAATCTCATTTTTGGGAGTGCATGACGTTCTGTTTGTTTTTGTTCCTCACTTGAGCAAGCAATTTTGACCTGAATGTGCTAGTATTTATTGGGTCTGTCTCAATACCTACTGAGTGCCCTTGTTGGGTGTCCCTTTTGAATAACCCACAATGGAATCCTAAGACTGGTTAATGAGATGGTCAACCTGGTTACCGATTGTGTCACCGATTGTTCACGCCCTCTGAATGCGAGCAGTGTGTACATTATGCTTCACTGTATATACTGGAGGAACGCTAGCAAAGTTTTATGGTTCTGTATTCTAGTCTTTGCCATTGTATTGCTATTTGAATCTTTCCTCAAGGCTTCTTTTTGGAGGAACATCATAACACGCACATTTTTGACGAGATGTGATAAGAGGAACAGATAAAATGTACCCAGAAGCTAAAATGACAACTAACATGAGGGAAAATTTAAGCCCTTCTGTATGAGATCTGTGGTTTAGCACATTAATCTGGCAACTGGACATATTAATAGATTAAAACTATCAAGAATTAAAGTATTATTATGCGAAATGTATAAGAAAGAACATTTACATAATTACATACATATTTAACACCTGAGACACAGAACACCAAGTGCAATGTCATGTAATCATTTTTATATATCATTTTTAAGTGTTTCACATAATCCAGCAATAAAATTTTATACATATGTGACAAAAACAATTTTAACATAAAAATACATTTCGGTTATTACAACTTTCATAATATATAATGTTTTATGTTCAAACGATTCTGGATTGGTTTTTGTTTTTTTTTTGGTAAGAATGGCTTTGTTATGGTGCCGTGTAGCAAGGCCAGACGAAGATGCAGGTTCCAGTTAAAAATTAAATAGTTTATTATGACAAAGTCCCCGAACACAACAGAACATAGAAACAGAACCAGGGAAACCAACAGGACAAAAACAACCAAGGGAAACACATAGAAAACCGAAGAGCTAGGCGAACACCGGGAGTATATGCTGAATGAGGGAAAAGCGAGAGCTAATGTAAGGCCACAGGGCTATTAGGAAGCCGAGGGAGCTAATGAGAAGGCCGAGGAAGCTAACGAAAGCTAGCATAAAAACTGAGGCCTGGCATCAAACTAAAGGGCTTGTGAGTAGCCACGTAAAGAGAGCGAGAAGCTACCGAGCTCACTTGACCCTGAGGAGACCTGGCATGAAGCTACGGAGGCCAAGAGAGAAGCTACGAGGCCGAACGAGAAGCTGTGACTGTGGTAGCCTAGCGGGTAAGGTACTGGACTCTGGACCAGAAGGTCCAGGGTTCAAATCCCACCTCTGCCAAGCTGCCACTGTTGGGTCCTTGAGCAAGCCCAGGTCTCCTCAGTGTCAAGTGAGCTCAGTAGCTTCTTACTACAATATTGTAGGGTTGTATCAATTGTAAGTCGCTCTGGATAAGGGCGTCTGCTAAATGCTGTAAATGTAAATGTAGCATGAAGCTAGTGAGCCTAGCTAGTGTAAAGCTACAAAAGCCTGGCATGAAGCTAACGAGCCTAGGGTATTGCTGCAGAGGTCTAGTGTGAGGCTATGGGATCTAGCGTGAATCTAACGGGGCCTAACGAGAAGCTACGGGCCAGACGTGAGGCTAACTGGGAGGCCAACAGAGACTACACAGAAGACGCGGAGGAAGTGGCGTGGCGTGGCGTGGCGTGGCGTGGCTTGGCTTGGCTTGGTGTGGCTTGAACAAATCACACATGAAACACTGGACTGTGGCCGAGAAAATGCTACCGCAACGCAAATGGGAAAATGAGGAGCTTAAATAGGCAGAATCCCAGTCCTAAACCAATGACAGTCACCAAAACAAAACAAAGATCAGCATCTAGTAGGATCTGCGGCCATCTTAGTCCTGCAAGGGATTGTAGGCGATGTAGTCCCAGTTGCTCACACCCGCAAAAACAAACTAAAAACCGGGGGCAGGGCATGGATACTAACAGGCTCAGAAACTGTTCCCTCAAACTGTTTCTCACCCTGCCTTGACAAAAAGAAACATTTAATTATTAAATTTTTCTAGTCCCATGGTCTGCTGAACAAAATTTTTATTCATGTGTAATTCATAGGAATACAGTCAAAAGATAATTCTTTAAAAAGTTAATATGTTTGTGCTTACCATAAATTCCCACTGTGGTTGAGGTACAACAATATATTAAGAAAATGATTTATCAACATGCATGGTCATTGATTAATATAAAAAATGGGTGCATTGATATCAGAAGTTGGTGCGACCAACTGAGAAAGTAAGTCACACCAGCACAACTCGTGGTAAAAATTAGTCTAGAGCCCTGTATTATATCATATTTGTGCAGAAATTTAGAAAATTCTAAAGGGTCCACAAAATTTGGAGCACCCCTATATGACAGATCATGTCTGAGGTGCCCCTTTTCAAAGATTCACACACTCAGTCCACCAAGTAGCCTGCGAGTAACACTTCATAACCCTCTAGCAATCGTTCCTTCGTCCCTTTGAATGGTTTGACTAAAACAAATTCATACCATGAGTAGCTTACCATAGTCTGTCATGAATCTCACCTAAAACTAAATGCACACTTACCAGAAAATCTAGGCAAACAAATAACTAAATCAATATTATATCTAATTTATAATTATGTTTCAGAAATGCTATTGTGAATATAATGATCAGAAGCCCCATCCATGCCAAATGCCTTCAAATTGAATTATATTGAATAACCTCCTGTCATTAAAGCAATGTTTGAATTTGAATGGAATACCCCGCCGAAAATCATTCATACTATGATTCGTACTACGATTGGCCTACCACAGTCTATCATGATTGTCAGTTAGAACTAAATCCATAAATATAATAGAAAATATAGGCCGAGCATGGACACAAATAAATATGCATGTGTATCGTGATGGATAGCCATATGCATGCATACCCAAGGAGGTTGGGTCCCTTTGAGTCTTGGTCCTCCTAAGGTTTCTTCCTATAACTCAGGGAGTTTTTCCTTGCCACTGTCGCCCTAGGCTTGCTCAATTTGGGATTGGACGTAGTTATTAGGAGATAATCTAAACTTGTAAAGTTGCTTTGAGACAATGCTCCATTGTAAAAAGCGCTATATAAATAAATCTGACTTGACTTGACTTGACATGATATATTATACAGTCAGTTGGGGGAGGGGGTGGAGTAATGTAATTAGGGAGGTATGCATGTATTGCAACCATAACCTACACAAGATATACAAATGTTTACCACATTTTGTATCATGTGTTAAAGGTAACTAACACTACAGAAACTACAGAAATTAAGATTACTGTCCGTATCTTGAGCTTTAGGGCACCTTTTAGGGCAACTTGAGCTTTATGTGATCCATTTCACAGCTGCATCCAAGCACGATTTTGTCTGTGAAATGCTTATAACAGTGTGAAGAAGTTTTTGTTTCTGCTGTCCTCTGACTCTCACCTTCCTTGCAAAGACACTGTTTGTTGCTGTTTGTGAATGTATCCCAATGTGTGAGTGTTAAATTTTTTGTCGCTTCTTTCTTTACGGATGTGAGATGCATATAACGTTTGTAACTCTTTTCCGCACTTCTGACAATCAGGTGACAGCAAATTCCTGATCTTAACTACTCGATGTTGACAACAAGGGTGCAGACATGTTGGATTCTGGTTCTAAAGAGCGACCACCTGATTGGTCCAGCGGTAAGCAAGTGCCGATTACGCTGCAAAGCCTTATCACACATAATCAAAATATGATTGTGAGTGGAAGGAACTATTCCTGACTTTAAACATGAATTAAAACAAGCTGCTGGAAAATACATGGATAACTTTTATTTTCTCTATCCATGGACTATGATGTTTGCAGACGACGTTGTGATCTGTAGTGAGAACAGGGAACAGGTGGAAGAGATCTTGGAGAGGTGGAGGTATAATCTGGAGTATAAGTCTGTAGTAAGACAGAATACATGTGTGTAAATGAAAGGGAGGCAGGTGGAACAGTCAGGCTACATGGATCAGTGGTCACAAAGGTACAGGAGTTCAGGTACTTCTGATCAACTGTCCAAGGAAATGGGGAGTGTGGAAAGGAGGTGAAGAAGAGAATACAGGCAGGATGGAGTGGGTGGAGAAGAGTGTCAGGAGTGCTGTGAGACAAAAGGGTCGCAGCAAAAGTGAAAGGAAAGATTTATAAGAGAGTAGTGAGACCAGCCTTGTTGTATGGGTTAGAGACAATGGCACTAACAAAGAGACAAGAAGCAGAGCTGGAGGTGGCAGAACTTAAGATGTTGAGGTTCTCTATAGGAGTGTCTAGGGTGGACAGGATTAGGAATGAGATCATCAGAGGGACAGCACAGGTTGGAAAATTGGGAGACAAATTTCGAGAGGGAAGACTGAGATGGTTTGGTCATGTGCAGAGGAGGGATGGTGGATATATTGGTAGGAGGATGTTGGAGATTGAGCTGCCAGGCAAGAGACGGAGAGGAAGACCAAAGAGGAGTTATTTGGTTGAACTCTGCTATCATCGCGAGCAAAACATAGGGCAGACAAGCCAGGCTAGCATTAGGTTAATATTACTTCTGTTAATCGCTGATTAACAATTGCACTTAACGGGTTAGCTAACATATCTGAAATAACAGGGTTTTAGCTTGTTTTAACTAACATACTAACGAACATTATGATACTAACAGTAGCTGGTTAAAATAGGAAGAAGTGGCAAAATCATACCCACACGGTGTAACGTTAGACATCAAAGGGGTGATTACATTTTAGATGTTCATCATAGTGATAAGAGATCTGGCCTTTTGTTATTTTTATAATCTGTTTTATTATTTTTTTAAATGCTCCCATATTTGTGAAACGTTTGGGCTTGCTTTTTTGCCTCATCTTCATCACGATGTTTCTGCTGCACCTGTCGCTTGGCACAAATCGGGCAGGGGACATGAATCAGGTAGCCAATGCACCAGCATCCAATATGTTCATTTTCATTAGTACAGAATGCAGTAATGGCAGAAAGTGGAAGCGACACTGCCCCCAGCACTTCCTGAAGTGCACTGCAGTTACAAATTAACAACACCCCCACAGTGAAATTCAGAGTCGACAAATTTTATAATTGATGTTGTTGGTTACGTGGACTAATCGTTTCAGCCCTAAATGTCACACCCATTTATCCTCATATGGATACATAAGACAATGCCCAGTTATCATAGTTTTACAGTGTTAAGCTAGCAAACTAAAACTGACGACTAATTGTCACTTAAACCCAAAATATATAATGTCTTGTCTGGTGAACTTCATTTTGTTTTTTTAATATACATCCATTGCTGCATTTTAGGCCTGTAACACAGAGGTGACTGTAATCATGATTTGGTAGAAAGGCAGTATCCATGAAAGTCTGAGTCTTTGAGGAGCAAAGATAGGCAGAGGACCTGCAGTTTGTGACAAAAAAATCCAAAAATATTTTAAAAATTTTGAATGGAATATTTATTTGGGAGCACTTTTTTTTGCGAGCTGAGATTTTGCCAACACTTTTAAAGAGTATTCATCGGGTCTGTCTTAGTATCTAGTGGGTGCTCTTTCTACCTACGTCCTATGTAAAGTGCACTCTGTGTAAAGCTTTCAAACCGACAGTGGAACCCTAAGGCTGATTAGTGAGAGAGAACACTGTTAACTATTGTGTCACCGATTGTTTACTTCCGCTGCACGTTGGTACGAACGCTAGCAAAGTTTTCTAGGTCTGGATTCTAGTCTTTGCCATTTTATTTAAATTTTAACCTTTCCTTAAGGAGTCTTTTTAGAGGATCATCGTAACACACCCAATTTTTTGACGAGATGTTATAAGAGGAACAGATAAAATGTACATAGCAGGAGTGTTGCCAGGTCATTTTATCTTTTGAGTATAGCCCCGGATATAATTTTTAACATTATACCTAACATTATATCTAACATTTTAACATAACAGGAATAATAAGCGTCACCATCAGGTCTGTGTGTGCACTTGTGTGTTGTGTTATAATGGGAGAATTTCATAAGCAAGGAATCCTGGCTCTTTTTAGGGAGTCGACTCGTTTGGCTCCCAAATGGAGGCTTTTATAATTCATCATTTTTTTATTGTTTTGACCTATGATTAGTATGTGTGCACATACAGTGATGCTTGAAAGTTTGTGAACCCTTTAGAATTTTCTATATTTGTGCAGAAATATGGCCTACAACATCACCAGATTTTTGCACAAATCCTAAAAGTAAATAAAGAGAACCCAGTTAAACAAATGAGACAAAAATATTATACTTGGTAATTTATTTATTGAGAAATTGAGAAAATGATCCAATATTACATATTAGTGAGTGGCAAAAGTATGCGAACCTTTGCTTTCAGTATGTGGTGTGACGACCCCTGTGCAGCAATAACTTCAACTAAATGTTTCCGGTAACTGTTTATCAGTCCTGCACACTGCACTGGAGGAATTTTAATCCATTCCTCTTTACAGAACAGCTTCAACTATGGGATGTTGGTGGGTTTCCTCACATTAACTTCTCGCTTCAGGTCCTTCCACAACATTTGGATTGGATTAAGGTCTGGACTTTGACTTGGCCATTCCAAAACATTAACATTATTCTTCTTTAAGCATTCTTTGGTAGAATGACTTGTGTGCTTAGGGTCATTGTCTTGCTGCATGACCCACCTTCTCTTGAGATTCAGTTCATGGACAGATGCCATGACATTTTCTTTTAGAATTCTCTGATATAATTCAGAATTCATTGTTCCATCAGTGATGGCAAGCTGTCTTGGCCAGGTTCAGCAAAACAGGCCCAAACCATGATACTACCACTACCATGTTTCACAGATGGGTTAAGGTTTTTATGCTGGACTGCAGTGTATTCCTTTCTCCAAACATAACACTTTTCTTTTAAACCATAAAGTTATATTGTATATAATAAAGCTATATTTATATAATATGGTTATATAAAGCAGGGACGTTTCCTTGCAACCCTGCCATGCACACCATTGTTGTTCACAGTTCTTCTGATGGTGGACGCATGAACATTAACATTAGCCAACGTGAGAGAGGCCTTAAGTTGTTTAGACGTTACCCTGGGGTCCTTTGTGATCTCACCAACTATTACACGCCTTGCTCTTTGAGTGATCTTTGTTAGTTGACCACTCCTGGGGTTCATATACTTTTGAAACTCACTAATATGTAATATTGGATCATTTTCTTCAATAAATAAATTACCAAGTATAATAGTTTGTCTCATTTGTTTAACTGGGTTCTCTTTATCTCCTTTTAGGACTTGTGTGACTTATGTTTTATGTAATATTTATGGAGAAATATCTAAAGGGTTCACAAACTTTCAAGCATATTATTGAGTGGCAAAAGTATGTTTTTAACCTCATTTCTTCACAAGTTGTGTATTTTATATATATCCCATGGATATTTCTAACTTTAAGATGCAACCAGGTGCCAGTTTTCTCACTTACATGAGAGAAGAGCTGCTGGCCCTGAGAAAAATGGGACGAGCCAGGATACGACATCCCATCCTGGCAGAGCTGAAGAGAAAAAAAACCAGGGGATCTAAAGCCGGTGCTAAGCTTAAGGCTAAGCTAGCGGACAATCGGTGGTGCTGTAAACGATCCATTCCCTCCATTATTATGGGGAATGTAAACACACTGCCGAACAAGATAGATGAGCTGTCTGCACTAAACAACCAGCGGATTTACCATGAGAGCAGGTTGTTGGTATTTACGGAGACATGGCTAACCCAGCTCGTATCGGATGCTAACATGGATCTGCGGAGATTCACCGCTGTGAGAGCCGACAGAAATACAAAAACGTGTGGGAAAAGCAAAGCTGGGGGACTTATCGTCTATGTTAACAACCGCTGGTGTAATCTGGGTCATACAGTAGGGCAAAAAAGTATTTAGTCAGCCACTGATTGTGCAAGTTCTTCTACTTAGAAAGATGAGAGAGGTCTGTAATTTTCATCATAGGTACACTTCAACTATGAGAGACAAAATGAGAAAAACAAATCCAGGAAATCACATTGTAGGATTTTTAAAGCATTCAATTTTAAATAATGGTGAAAAATAAGTATTTGGTCACCCACAAACAAGCAAGATTTCTGGCTCTCACAGACCTGTAACTTCTTCTTTAAGAAGCTCTTCTGTCCTCCACTCATTACCTGTATAAATGCACCTGTTGGACCTCGTTATCTGTATAAAAGACAGCTGTCCACAGCCTCAAACAGTCAGACTCCAAACTCAACCATGGCCAAGACCAAAGAGCTGTCAAAAGACACCAGCAAGAAAATTGTAGATCTGCAACAGGCTGGGAAGAGTAAATCTACAATAGGCAAGCAGGTTGATGTGAATAAATCAACTGTGGGAGAAATTTTAAGACATACAAGACAATCTCCCTCGATCTGGGGCTCCATACAAGATCTCATCCCGTGGGATCAAAATGATCAAGGGAACGGTGAGCGAAAATCCTAGAACTACACAGAGGGACCTGATGAATGACTTGCAGAGAGCTGGGACCAAAGTAACAAGGCTACCATCAGTAACACACTACGCCGAGAGGGACTCAGATCCTGCAGTTACAGGTGTGTCCCCCTGCTTAAGCCAGTACATGTCCAGGCCCGTCTGAAGTTTGCCAGAGAGCATATGGATGATCCAGAAGAGGATTGGGAGAATATCATGTGGTCAGATGAAAGCAAAATAGAGCTTTTTGGTAAAAACTCAACTGGAGGAAAAAGGATGCTGAGTCGTATCCCAAGAACACCTTTCCTACTGTGAAGCATGGGGGTGGAAACATCATGCTTTGGGGCTGTTTTTCTGCAGAGGGAACATGACGACTGATCCGTGTTAAGGGAAGAATGAACAGGGCCATGTATCGTGAGATTTTAAGCCAAAACCTCCTTCCATCAGTGAGAGCATTGAAGATGGAATGTGGCTGGGTCTTCCAGCATGACAATGATCTCAAAAACACCGCTTGGGCAATGAAGGAGTGGCTACATAAAAAGCATTTCAAGGTCTTGGAGTGGCCTAGCCAGTCTCCAGACCTCAACCCCATATAAAATTTGTGGAGGGAGTTGAAAGGCCATGTTGCCCCAAAACATCACTGCTCTAAAGGAGACCTGCATGGAGGAATGGGCCAAAATACCAGCTACAGTGTGTGCAAACCTGGTGAAGACTTACAGGAAACGTTTGACCTCTGTCATTGCCAACAAGGGTTATGTTACAAAGTATTGTGTTGAACTTTTGTTATTGACCAAAAATTATTACTACAATTAAATTCTTTAAAAATCCTACAATGTGATTTCCTGGATTTTTTTTTCTCATTTTGTCTCTCATAGTTGAAGTGTACCTATGATGAAAATTACAGACCTCTTTCATCCTTCTAAGTAGGAGAACTGGCACAATCAGTGGATGACTAAATACTTTTTTGCCCCACTGTATCTCTGTAAAGACAGATGTTGTTCGAATCTGGAGCTGCTAGCAGTTAGCCTGCGGCCATACTATCTGCCGAGGGAGTTCAGTCACGTGATTACCATTTACATTCCTGCAAGGGCAGATGCAGCCACTGCATGTGAGAGGATTCACTCTGTCACAGCAAGGCTGCAGACACATCACCCTAAGGCATTTATGATCATTTCTGGGGATTTTAATCATGCTACTTTGGACTCTACCTTAGCTGCTTTTTTACAAGGTTGTGGATTGTCCAACGAGAAACAACAGGACAACTGACCTACTGTATGCTAATGTGAGGGAGCCTTATGGAGTCACACCCCTTCCACCACTAGGGAAGTCTGACCACAACCTGGTTCATCTGCAACAAAAGTACACTCCCTTAGTTCATATGCAGCCTGCAACAACCTGCTCTGTTAGGTCATGGACCCCAGAAACAGAAGCTGCTCTCAGAGACTTTTATAACACCAAGGACTGGGATGTGCTGTTTAGCCCACATGTTAGGACATAGATGGGATGACACACTGTCTGATGAATTATCTCAACTTCTGTCCAGAAGTGGTCTTCCCAATTAAGACTGTACGGTGTTACCCTAAGAACAAGCCATGGGTGACACAGGAAGTCAAAGCTGTCCTCAACAGGAAGAAGGTCGCCCTTCGAAGCAAGAACAGGGAGGCGATGAAACCAGCACAGCAGGAGGTGAAACAATGCGTGTGAGATAAGCTAAAGACGGCTAAAGGAGAACAACATGAGGGAGGTCTGGGAAGGTGTGAAAACCATCACAGGCCACAAAACAAAGATCGGAGCTGTGGAGGGAACAATGGAGAAGGTGAACGAGATGAATGACTTCTTCAACCGGTTCAACCAGTCCAACACCCTCTTCCTCACTGCAGCCACCTTTCCAAGTTCTCTCAACACACCGTCCCCTAGTCTATGCAGCAGATCCCTCCTCCCCCTCTCCACCCACCTTGACACAGACACAGACTACATACCTCAGTGCAGATCAGGTTAGAAGTCAACTGAAGAAACTTCACTCCAGGAAAGCAGCAGGCCCAGATAAGGTGTGTCCTTGATTACTTAAGACCAGTTCTGCTGAACTGAGTGAACCACTACAGCGTATTTTTGACCTCAGCCTGCAGCTGGGGAGAGTACCCACCCTCTGGAAGACATCATGCATAGTGTCAGTTCAGAAACAGAGTAGGCCAAGAGTTTGGAGCAGCTCTTCCTTGGTCTACTCAGACCACAAGTGCAACATGCCTAGGACAGACTGCAGTTTGCGTACCAGGAGGGTGTTGGCATGGAAGACGCCATCCTCCACCTACTATATCGAGCCTACTCGCACCTGGATAAGGGAAATGGCACACTAAGGGTCCTCTTTTTGGACTTCTTGAGTGCCTTCAACACCATTTAGCCCACTTATACTTCAAGACAAACTGAACAGGATGCGAGTGGAACCCTACCTGGCCTCTTGGATCTCCAGCTACCTCACTGATGGACCGCAGTACGTCAGGCTGAAGGACATCATGTCTGACACTATGATTAGCAGCACTGGAGCACCCCAGGGCACGGTGCTGGCCCCACTCCTCTACATCCTGTATATCGCTTCTGTTACAACTCAGAGCTGTGTCACCTCCAGAGGTTTGCAGATGACACACCCATTGTGGGCTGTATCAAAGATGACAGCGAGGAGAAGTATAGGAGGGACTTTGCTGTGTAGTGTAACAGGAACCATCTGCAGCGTAACACCACGAAGACCAAGGAGCTAGTCATTGACTTTGGAAGATCCAGACCAACACCACGGCCGGTCCTGATCAAGGGGATCAAGGTGGTGGATTCCTATAAGTACCTTGGGCTGTGGCTAGACAGCAAGCTGGACTGGTTCTGTAACATCAATCACCTGTACAGGAAGGGACAGAGCAGGATGTACTTCCTGAGGAGGCTGCGATCCTTTATCATCTGCAGGAAACTCCTATGGATGTTTTATCAGTCTGTGGTCGCCAGTGTCCTGTTCTACACAGTGGTGTGCTGTGGGGGGGCAGTGTATCCAAAAAGGACACATCCAGGTTGGACAAACTGATTAGATGAGTGGGTTCTGTAATTGGGATGAAGCTGGATTCTTTACTACTGAACATCATCAAAGATGCCAGTCACCCTCTGCACACCATCATCAGCAACCAGAGGAGCCTGTTCAGTGACAGACTTCTCCATCCAAAGTGCAGGAACAACAGACTGAAAAACTCCTTTATTCCTCATGCCATCAGACTGTACAACTCCTTTCTGGGTGGGAGGAGGTGTAACAGGAGGACAGAGGATGGAAAGGAATAATAGTAGCAGTAGCAGTCTGAAACCCCAGCTCTAAACAAACCATGTGTAATACTTTAACAGTGTGCAATAATTTAAACTTACAGGACTCTAACAGAGTATACATGTTACATATGCATACATTCTTTCATGTGCATTATAAACTTTTGTTTTTAGTATTTTTAATCTTATATATTCTTATTTTTCTTCTAATTGTTATTATTATCTTTCCACTTTTTCTACTCTGTGTGTACTGTAACAATGATGCTGCTAGAAACTTAATTTCCCTGAGGGAAAACTCCCAAAGGGATCAATAAAGTTTATCTTGTCTTGTCTTGTCTTGTCTTATCTTATCTTATCTTATTTTATCGTGTGTATTAAATGTGCTTTATTTATAGCCTACTTTTTTTTTTTTTTTTTACTCCTGGATTTTACTCCAACCCGTCTCACACCAATCCATCCAGAGATTCAAATGTGGAAAAAAATCTGAAGCGATTTAGTGACAGAAAAGCCTTTCAGGAGATTTGCTAAGGGTTTTTTGATTTTTACATTCCCCAAATTATTTTTTAGATAATTAAAAGTATTCAAAACTAATGGTTAAGTATGAATATCGAGAACAAGAACAAAACACGGCTTTTTCAAGTCAAGTCAAGTCAGATCTATTTATATAGTGCTACTTGAATGGTGTAGTGTTTTGCTACAAATACTAAACAGACACTGTGCATGTAGTACAAAAAGTATCAAAACTGAGTGTTAAAACATAAAAAAGAAATAAAAAAAGTAAATAAAGTGTGCTCCTGGATTTTTTGTCAGCTTCTTTTAATTTCAAATCAGGGACACCAGTGCTCCTTGGTAAAAAGCTAACTAGATCCCTGCAATCACAAATAGACACATTCCTTAAAGATATACATATTTCAGTGATTTACGTATTTCTCCATGTACAGTGCATACTGGCATTAAATGATTCAAGGAATCTGGAGGAATTTCAGTGTAGAAAGGGCACGGATGCAAGCCTAAGCTGAATGGCCATAATCTCCAATACCTCACATAGCACTGCATCAAGAACTGTCAAGTCAAGTCAGATTTATTTATATAGCGCTTTTTACAAAGGAATATTGTCTCAAAGCAGCTTTACAGTTTTGGATTATCTTCTAATATCTAAGGCCAGTCCCAAACAGAGCAAGCTTAGGGTGACAGTGGTAAGGAAAAACTTCCTAAACCTTATAAGGAAGAAACCTTGGGAGGACCCATCCTCCTTGGGTGGCATAGATGACAAATGTAAGAATGAAACTAATTTATCCAGTCAAATAAGTATGTATTGATAGACCAAAAAAACCCAAAAACTAAGAAAATATTAACAAATAAATAAAATATTTAATAAAATGAGAGAAAATGTGTATACTGGCATTATTTTATTAAATTAATTTTTTTTTTATTAATTTAAGCTCATAGACACATCACAACCAGACTGCAAAATACGTTGTAATATTACAGAGACCAAGGAAGACAAAAAGTCCATCTTATTGTACTAAAAGCTCACAGAGCAGCAGGTTGGAGAATATGATAGATGACATTATAACATCATGCTCATGTCCTCAAATATAAATAAGACGAGGGAGATTGAGAATATGACAAGCGATCTTTTTAACCATCTGAATTTGACAAGGAAGTTAAGGGTAATAATAACTTAACTGGCTTTATCTTTATAATTAAATTACCAAATGTGTTAAAAACTTAATATATGATTACATTGGTAAAGTTAAGTTTATCATAACTTCCAAACTACTCAAATCAGGTGTTCACAATCACAAGTATATCATTAATACCAATTATTAATATGATCAGTACAAACTCAGCAGACTTAGCAGTACTGGTAATGATAATGGTAATTATGGTATGTACATTTTTTTTCAATGATGATTTCTATTGCTAGAAAATGCAGTGAAATCAGGTTGAAAATACAAAAGTTAACTTATCTGTCAAAGAAATCCCGCAAACTCAAGCATACAGAGGGACATCAGATTACTGCTCACTGTGTAAAAGCCTTAATAACAATTTGACCTTTCTAACCAAATTATTTTAATATTAAACAATGAAATCTGTTTTCTTTTTATTTTTTTGGTTAAATAAAAAAACAAAAAGAATTTTAAGTTAAATTTTTGATCATATATTATTTTTTGCCGCAGTATCGCTTCAGTATTGGTATCGAGATACTTTAGGCAGGTATCATACCAAAGTCATAATTTTGATATTGTGACAGCACAATTGGCAGCACGTCATCCCCAGCCAACACAAATTCCAAGGGAAAAGAGAAAATGTAGTTAGTTATTGTTAAGAGCAGTCTATTAACAACCACTGATGCCATGTGTAGCATTAGCTATAGCAGTATAGCTAGAAAGGGGAGAACCAGAGGGATCACATCAGCAACCCATGACCCCAGTGATCAACAAACCTGAGTGTGGTGTGGTGAGTGACCTGCATTCTCATTCATTACATTTACATTACATTTACATTTACAACATTTAGCAGACGCCCTTATCCAAAGCGACATACAATCCAAGCAATTGTGGGTTAAGGGCCTTGCTCAAGGACCCAACAGTGGCAGCTTGGCAGAGGTGGGATTTGAACTCTGGACCTTTTGGTCCATAGTCCAGTACCTTACCCACTAGGCCACCACAGTCCATTCATCATTCATCAATATAGCTGATATCCCTGTATTTGCAAGGGATTACTATGGCAAACTTTGTTATACACTACAATACAGAGTTACATTCACAAATAGCACTTCACTGTGCTATTATGTTAACCATGCACATAAGCATTGTCATCTTCTATGGACTCTGAGGCATCCAAGATGGACCATCACACAGTGGAAACGTGTATTGTGGTCAGACAAATCAATATTCCAGATATTTTTTGGAAAAAAATGGGTACTGTGTACACTGGACCTAAGACAAGAAGAGTAGTCACATCACATTGATAATTCAGCGGACAAACGGACTCAAAACACTGTACTGCGACAGCTACAGAAGTGGAGATTGTAGTTTACACTCCATTTAATATGTATTTTTCTTCCTTCAAAAAAATCTATATTTTGAGCTGAAAAATGATGTAGCATATCACAAAAATAAATATCGCAATATATTGCTTTATCGATTTTTTAGCACAGCCCTAATGTGATGTAGAAGAGTACACTGAGATTTTGGAGCAATATATCCTAACTTCAGGGCGACATATTTTCCAGGTATGTCCTTTCAATTATGTACAAGACAAAGCAAAATCACATGCTGCACCCATTACAAAGACATGGCTGCAGAAGAAGATGGTATATGTACTGGACTGGCCTGCCTGCAACCCTGACTTGTCATTAATGGAGAATGTGTGGAGGGGTGGCACGGTGGCTCGGTGGGTAACATTGCCACCTCACAGCAAGAAGGTCCTGGGTTCAATCCTAGGGTGGAGCAGCCTGGGTCCTTTCTGTGTGGAGTCTGCATGTCCTCCTCGTGTCCACGTGGGCTTACTCTGGGTACTCCGGTTTTCTCCCACAGTCCAAAGACATATGTGTTAGGTTAATTGACTACACTAAATTGGCATTGACTTGAGTGTACGAGTGACTTGTCTTGAGATAACCTTGTGTATGGATGTAACCTTGTGTGTATCGGTGAACATGGCAACTGATGCTGATAGAATGTGTGGAGAATTATGAAACAAAAGATGTGGCATCGCTTATGTGGCATGTTGCACACCTTAAGACAGGTTTTCAGCATACATAACACTTGAAACTCTTAATCGGTTGGTATCCTCTATGCTAAAGTGTCATTTGCTTTTCCATACTGTCTGATTGGGCTTGTAGAATGCAGCTGGCTGTGTGAAGTTTGCATGTCCTCCCCGTTTCTATGTGTATTTACTTTGGGTGCACTGGCTTCCTCCCATGTTCCAAAGATGTGTTAGATTAAGTGGTCGATATAAAATTACCCCAGTATGATTGTGACTGACTGGTACTGATGTAACCTTGTTCCTGTTGCCAATATGCATTGATGCTGATGCAACATTAAATAAATAAATAAATAAATAAATAAATCTGACCCAAAATATATAATATTCAAATGGGAAATTATTCAATATTTGGAGGCTTAAAATTAATGCTTTCCAGCCATACTTGGTGTAATAAAGCATAAAACTGAACTCACAAAGACAGTCCATTTTGCTAAACCTTTAAATTAATCATGCACTTGACTTTCCCACTTAAACACCTTTGACATTTTTTCAACATTGCATTGTTTTGTTCAAAAGTTTTGGTGGCAAATGTTTGCTGAATTTTAAATGAGGGGGCTTCATATTTATTGGGGTTGTGTCACAATAAGCTAATTAGGCTTTGAAGCACAACAGAAATTTTCTCTTCAGGTTTTTTAAATATCATAGTAAACACTCACTCACTCACTCGTCTATACCCTGTAGCAAACCTAAGACCACTTTAATTGGATTAATTTTTAATTAATAATTAAAAAAAAAACGGGGCACCACCGGATCTTCATGGGCTAGTGGATCCGGAAACCAGTTGAAAAGAGAAATTGATCAGTCTAGGTCTGAATAGTCAATTCAAAGCATATTTCTCAACCTTTGTTGAATAAAAACTCTCTCACACCAAGCGGTAAGTTCAAAAAGGTTTACAAACAAGTTTATTAATTGCAAAACAAGGCAATACCAGCAGACTATCTGATGTAATAACGAGTGTATCACAGAGTTAAAATCATAAAATGACGAGGAACATGTATATATCACAGTATGGGAAACAGGGAATGATGGCAAGCGTACATATCACAGTAACTAAAAATCAGAAACCGAGATGACTCTATGTAACTTATCGGTCGGTAATAAGTACCAAAGTTGCAATGTTACTGGTAACCCTAATTGCGTTGACTGTGAATAGTATGGTAGAAGCTACTTAGGCGTGGATAAGTCTATGTTGAAGCGTGGTTTTAAGATCAAACGCAAGATTCTAGAATCAGGGACCCAGATAAGACACACCAAGAGGTACTTGCCTGCCTGTTTGCGGGGGCTCACGCGAAGAAGATGGAACGGAGCCGGGCTTCCGCCTATCGTCCGAGATCGCACGGAGGAAAAGTAGCGGTCTCTCTTCCGATTTGACAGCGACGGTTCGGTGGACCTCAGGATGATCAGCTACCAGCCTTCGGCTTGTGTCGGCACGCGGCCCTTGGAGCCACGGATGTGTCACGAGCCTCGCTTTGGTTCGGCTTCTTCCCTGCGTTGGTGGTCGTGGTCTACCGGATCTAGACTTGCGGGCATATACCTCAGATTTCCACTGTGGCCAGCGGTGAAGGTAGAGTTACAGCGTTCGAGTGCCACGAGCTTCAACAAAAACTTGGAAAACTTGTATGGTACGAGAATGGCAGAGCGTGAAGTAGATCTTGGCTGGCTGGTCTTTCAACTATCTTCTAATTCAGCAATACCGAACTACTTAAGACTGCTGCGCACAGGAAACTTAAAATAAACACGAAAACTTGAGTAAAACCGGATAAAAAGGCTGACAAAAAGAAAAACTGCAACTTTAAAAGACAAAGAAAAGACTTGAAGAACAAAGAGAATAAAACAAACACGCGAGACTTGAAGCTAGCTCACCAC
This sequence comes from Ancistrus triradiatus, assembly GCA_025084515.1. NCBI lineage: Eukaryota > Metazoa > Chordata > Actinopteri > Siluriformes > Loricariidae > Ancistrus > Ancistrus triradiatus. The sequence goes on along the minus strand of JAJAGP010006159.1, from coordinate 6,519 downwards.
GCAGTCGGACCGCGTTGCTTTTGAATGTTCCGGCTCGTAGGTGGGTGCACAAGGAGTTGCCCTGACTCATCGGTAAATCCCTCCTATCGTGGTTGTGTCTTATTTCACCATGTGAACCACAGACGTTCTAACTTGAATTAATATATTCCTACATATCTAAAGTGATTAAAAGTACCACATAATAACCAAAAATCCTCAAAATTACAAGTTTAGATGCAGACTTCGTTGTAAGGTTCAGATGATCAAAGGCACCTTGAATTGATAACCTAGAACATCGTTAAATCATTCTAACCACAGCACATGCATTCGCTATTCCTTAAACAAATAATAATGCGATCGATACAAGATGTAGGAAACAGTACATTCTAAATAACAACTTCATTTCGGTTCTTTCATAAACCTGAACTAGTATTAAAACGAGCGATCGATATTGATCAGATAAAACAGCTGTTATTCCTAATCACAACCAAGTATAGCACAACTGGATCATATTACGTATAAAAATGATCATTATACTAAAACATTAACCAAATAGAGATGAAAATGCATGACAAATCAGTAACATACACATTTATATATATACACGATTATATATTTGTGGGTACGAGGAATATCTTCGATAAACTCTTTATATGAACTAGCTAGACACATATGGGCGTGTTTAGACTTATTATGAGGTAAATATCATGGGTTATCTAATTAGAAGGTTCCGGTGAAGATAATCTGTTCCCAACAAAAGTTTAAGATTCAAACTTTAGTAATGTCTCTTAGAACAAAAGCTGATAGTTTCTTGGTGTCGTGAATCTCCAGAGTGTCTTTCTGGCGACAGGCCGGCTACGGAAAAAAGTCAATAATTTTGTTACCGTCAGAGGGAAATAGAGAAAACTGCGTCTGAATGCTGAAACCCCCTTTTAAGGTTGAGACAAGGGCTTAGTTTATGATAGCCAAGATGTTGAAAGTTGTAGGTCTGTTTAAACAAACCTCCAATTCTGTTGGTTTGAGAAAAAGTCCGTTGATGGAGTCATCCCTTTGTAGCAAACTAAGACTACACTTTAATTGGATTAATTTTTAATTAAACTTTATTAATTAAATTATATTAATTAATTAAGAAATACCGGGCACCACCAAATCGATTATTAAAAATATACATAATTCACTGGCCGATCTGGAAACCAGGAAAAAGAAACAGCAAACTTGATCAGTCTATATCTGAATAGTGAATAGATGAATAGTGAATTCAAAGTATTTTTCTCGACCTTTGAATGAATGAACTCTCACACCAGGCGGCAAATTCAAAAGGGTTTATAAACAAGTTTATTAACTACAAACAAGGCAATACCAACAGATTATCTAATGTAATAACGAGTGTATCACAGAGTTAAAATCATAAAATGACGATGAACATGCATATATCGCAGTATGGAGAACAGGGAATAATGGCAAGCGTACACATTACAGTAATAAAATCAGAAACAAAGATGACTCTATGTAACTTATCGGTCGCGCAATAATTACTAACGTTGCAATGTTACTGGTAACCTTAATTACGTTGAATGTGGATAGTATGGTAAAAATTACTTAGGCGTGAATGAGTCTATGTTGAAGCGTGGTTTTAGCTTAAAACGCAAAGTACGATAAATCAGGGACCCAGAACAGCCACAACAGTGGTACTTGCCGCTTGGTGGAGGCTCACACGAAGGAGATGGAACGGAACCGGGCCTCTGCTGTCGTCCGACGTCACACATGGAACGAATAAGCGGTAAAAATCTTCAGATTCTGATGCTCCTGTTTGGTGGACTGTAAGAGCTTGGCTATAGACCTCCGGTCTGTGTCTTCGGTCCCGTGGGACCACAGATGTGTTGAGGGCCTCGCTCCGGTTTGGCTTTTTCCTCCCAGTGTTGGTGATCAGGTTCCTTGACCTCGACTTGCAGGCGTGCGACTCGGATTCTATTCTGGCCACAGATAAGGTGGAATCGAGCACGTTTCTAGCACCACGAGCTTCAACAAAAACTTGGAAAAACTTGGACTGTGCGAGAATAGTAGAGCTTAGAGTCTGGTTGGTCTTTTAACTATCTTCTAGTTCAGCGATACCAAACTACTTAAGACTGCTGTATACAGGAAACTTTAAAGTAAACGCGAAAACTTGAGTAAAATGAATAATCAAAAATGCTATAAAAAGGAAAAACTACAACAAAGAAAAGACTCAAAGAACACAGAACAAAACGAAAACACGAGACTTGAAGCTAGCTTACCATGAGGTCGTCCCGCGTTGCTTTTTGAATGTTCCAGCTCGGGGGACGGCCAGAGGCGGGACATAAGGAGTTGCCCTTACTTAGCCAATGAGAAGCTGACTCCTCAGTAAAGCCCTCCTATCATGGTTAAGTCTATTTTTCACCATATGAGCTAGAGACGGTCTAACTTGGATTAATAATATTCCTACACATCTAAAAGAGATTAAAAGTATCACACAATAACCAAAAATCCTCAAAGTTACAAGTTTAGATGCAGACTTCGTTGGAAGGTTCAAATGATCAAAGGCACCTTGAATTGATAACCTAGAACATCGTTAAAGCATTTTAACTACAGCACAGGCATTTACTATACTTTTAACTAAACAATACTATGATTAATACAAGCTGTAGGAAACGGTACATTGTAAATAACTTCATGTTTGTTGCACAAATTATTAAACCCGATCGATCAAAACACATAGGCAAAAGCTGTTTATTTCTATATATCATACTAAACGGGATCACTAAATATCAAAACAAAAAGATAATTATACTAAAACATTAATCAAGTAGATATGAAGATACATAAATTCCAGTAACATACATATGTATAATATATTATTATATGTGTGAAGATAAAAGAATATCCTTGATCCTCTCCTTTGTATGAATCATTTAAATGTATATAGCATGTTTGGGACTTCTCAGGATCCAAATATTATTGTTATGTAATTAAAAGGTTTCGATGAAGATTAAACTGTTCCCATCAGGAGTTTAATACAATTATTAAAGTTTGTCTCTTTAGAACAAAAGCTGAGTTCTTTGTGTCATAAATCCAGGGGTGGTCTTTTTCTGGTGCCTTTCCTGGGGTGAGATATAAGGCTTACTGTTCGCTGTGGGTTCACTGTGGGGGAAGGAGGAAACCGTTATCTTCTGCAAACAATCAGTTTTAAAAAAAAGGGGAACCTGTTTAAAAGATGAGTTCCCCCTTTTAAAGTACACATGGACTCCAGTTTATTATAGTCGAGATAATCTGAGGTTACAGGTCTTGTTTTAAACAGACCTCTTTGAAATGTGTGTAGACAGAAATCAACCGTTTGTTCGATTGAGTCCCCGCAAGATCCGGTCCAGATGGCCTTTGAATTCCGAAGTGTTGTAAAGTTTATGGCTTGTGGAAGAGGGTAAGAGAGAGAGAGGGGGGGTACGGCTATCACGCTACACCTTAGTGGGTAAAAGTTCCGGTCCAGATGGTGGCCTTTTTGCATTCCAAAATGTCGTAAAGTTTTATGACTTGTGGAGGAGGTTAGAAAGAGGGGGTAGTCAGCTATTGATACAGCTATTATGCTACAACCCACTTTAGCATAGGGTGCAATTTCTTTAGCATAGGTTGCATGATGGGAACAACCCCAGACAGGGCTCCAGTCCATTGCAGGGCACATGAACACACACACACACACACACACACACACATTCACCCACTCGGGACACTTTAGAGTAGCAAAGTGACGTGACATGGGAAGAACATACAAACAACACTTATGCAGCGGCTGATCTGGGACTCAATCCCCAGTCTAGAACAATGCTTCTAATTTATGTCACCACGAGGGACGTGCAAGAAAGCAGAGAGAGAAAGAGAGATATTTTATTGCCAGCACCTGTGATGCAGGCTGAATTGATTCTGGCAGATGGAAAAGGAAATTATCTGACACAGTTACATTTGTGAACCACTGTTTCATTTTGGCACTCAAAGATGCACTGTATTATGTTTTGCCTACAAATGCAGCCTAAAAAATACACAACATCTCCATATCCTCCGTGTCCGTGTGGGTTTACTCCGGGTACTCCGGTTTCCTCCCCTGGTTCAAAGATATGTATTAGGTTAATTGTTTACACTAAATTGGTCCGATCTGAGTGTACTGTATAGATTACTAGTTTTGATGTAACCTTGTGTCTGGTGTTAAAATGGCCATTGATGCTGATAGTGACAATAAATAAACCAAATTAATAAACAACAAAAGGTACCAGTGCTCAAATGTACCACTGTTTGAGCAAAACAGAGTTGATCAGTCTTAGTGTTGATCATTTTTACAGAGCCCAAGAAAATTCATTCATGGGCTCTGTAATATTAAAAACCATAATAATGTCTCAGATTCATTGATTTAATTGAAAGTAACCCTCTATGATGAACCATCAAGATGTACTGTATGATTTCAGTGAGTCACGTAACAGGTAGCCTTCACTATATACATGGTTCCCATATCTAAACTCTGCATTTACATGAGGACATAATATGAAATAAATATGACCTAATAACAAAATGCACCCAATAGCACAACCTAGGGCTACTAGCCTCTAGTAAAAAGAGAAAGAAAATCCCATAAGTGACCCATAAGACCTTCACCGCAATACAGCCCTAATGCATATAATGACTGCTCTCTATCTGTGAACCAGACCGTACACTGTGGATAATAATAAGGGCCACATTTAGAATTAAGAAAAAAGGTAAATACAGGGCAGAAATATAGACATATTTCTTTTCTTTTCAATATCCTTGAGAATTTTGGATGAAAATTAATTGAATCTCCTCAAACTTTTTTCAAACAGCAAAAGTGTGCTGTCTGCTCATCACACTGCCTTTGCCTGCAAAACAAAATTTCCAGTTTATTGCAGTGATCTGAAATTGAATGTAAAAGAATAATAATGATGATAGTGTAGATGGGCTCTGTTACAGTGCCTGCCTGAACCAACCTAATAACCTCAGCTACAACTCTGCGTTGTGGTGTAGAAACTGCACAGGAGTTGGCACTGTCGTCTTATTTATTTTTTGCTGGATTGCAAAAGATAAATAATTATGACAACAGAGTCATCAAAGACTGGGATTTATTAACCATCCTACTCGCAAAGCTAGCAGTAGAAGACTGCTGAACAAAGTTTTCAGTTAGACAGTTCACTTTTTTAACTGCTCAGCATGTGTTCTGACTACATCAACTTAAGTATCTACAGGAGGTGTAAGTGGAATGTCTGAGTTAGTTGCAGAATAATGTAAATCATCAAAACTACTACCTGAACTTTGTTGGGGTAGACCTCTGCGTCTCCTCGCAGGTTCTTTTGCGACCCTTGGGAAAAAACACTAAACAACGATGAAAGTTCAAAGTCCATTCTTTATTTACAGATCTGGGGATCTCAATACCAGAAATTCGAAATTCAGGACCGTTCGAGCTCCTTTTAAAATTCTCAGTTTCACTTCCTCTTTTCTCAACCGACAGCCTATTTTCATTCAATCACTACCCATAGGCATAGACCCCCTGTAATTATTTTCCGCTTATTCAGCGTCTCTGCTGTTACATAAAGTTCAGACAGCTCAGACACTTTGTACAAAACATCTTCTTCCTCAAATCTACTCAATCACGCTGACAATGCATGTCTTCTACATCTTTCTGCAGTACACCGTCTCAAAGCTCTGTCTGCACAAAATGTACAAAAACATCCTTGACCTTGACCTCATACTGCTTCTAAACATCACAATTGAATCAACTGTATAATAATATGCTGAATAAACATGTTAATTAATTAATGGCTCCAATATGCTAATCATTAGGTGATTAATATCCATAATATGCTGATTAATTAGGTAACAGGTAGAATAGGTAAAACAGTAAACACAAATTGGTCACAATTCCCCCTTTTTGGCTCTGCTAAGAGACAACCCAAAATACAAAGCTGATTCTATGCATTTCACACTCTCCATCAACAACAGTTAACTGACCCTGGTGTGCCCTCCTCACGATGTGAAGATCGGAGGCTCTCTCAGGCCCTTCCACATCAGTGTGGGATACAGAAAAGAACCAAACAAAACCCGAAAAAGCTATTGAAGTGCAGTTTGCCATATCCCCAAACTACTACAAAATTTCAGCAAGCACAACCTTCTCCCTTGGATTCTCGGGGTGGCTGACGAGAACCTCTGTCAGCTCCAACTTGTGACCTTCCTTACAAGGGTACACGTTCAAAGCTACAGCAAATGAAATTCCAGCGCAACATCACAGGGGTCAGGCAGCAGACAGACCGGCTTAACCAACTGTCTGCTGGTAACCATGCACCGTCACCCAGAACCCACATTATTGAAACTGTGTCTGTTACCCGCATCTGTCCTAAACGTAAACGCTCTCAAAAAGTCTGTTTTAATAACCTCATTAGTATAAACACAGATAGCTCCCAAAGAAATAACAACCTTAGACTAAAGCTAGGATTACTTAACATTAGATCACTTACAAACAAAGCAGTAATTGTA
>JAJAGP010006158.1:0-24529 GCA_025084515.1 Ancistrus triradiatus | reverse complement strand
CCACCTACCTCACCCACCCACCCACCTACCTCACCCACCCACCAACCTACCTAACTCTACTACCCATTGTTGCGGAATACGACTACACTTTAAATTGATTATTTTTAATGAACAAACGGGGCACCACCATCGTTTGTGGACTTGTAGATCCGGAAAACCAGTAGAAAGAGAAAAGCGAAATTGATCAGGAAGTTGATATGGGCGACTTCAATCTAAGTCTGAACAGTGAATTCAAAGTTATTTTTCTCGACCTTTGTTTGAATGATACTCTCTCAGACAAAGCGGTAAATTCAAAAGGTTATAGCAAGTTTATTAACTACAAACAAGGCAATACCAACTGACAATCTGTCATGGCATGTATATCACAGAGTTACGATTACGAAATGATGGCGAACATATATATCACAGTCTTAGGTCAGGAGATGGTGGCAAACATGTATATTACAGTTTAAGATCAGAAAACAAGATGATTCTATGTGCAACTTATCAATCGTGTAGCAATTACCCAGGTGCAATGCTATGAATTAGTTTGGAAAGCCGGTTGGGCTTCTCGGTTTTCCAGATAGCCGTCGCGTAACCACAGATGTTTTCCGGGCTGTGTCTTCAGTTGACCATTAGGCGTACTTCCCAGTTTAGGCTGCGGGCATTTCACGGTCCTCAAATATTGCGTTTGCGCCCACTCGAAACTAGGAGATATGAGCGTGGTCGAGCGTGAAGGAGATCTTGGCTAGTTGGTCTTTTGACTACTTCTTTAGTTTAATTTCTAATTCGGATACCGAACTCCTAAGACTGCTGGACACAGAGAAACTTAAACGTAAAATAAAATGCAAAAAAGTCTAAAACAAAGAAAAAGACTCAAAAAGAACTGAAAAAATAACAAGCACCAAGAACTAAGAACTTAACAAAAACTTTAAAAAACTAAAAACTAGCCAACTGCTAGCTGGCGCCCAAGTTTTGTATGCCTCCTGACGTAAGCGGTCAGAGATGAGGACAAAATTGTTTGCCCTGGACTTAGCCAAAGAGAAGTTGACTGTGCATCAAGTCCCTCCTCTCGTGGGGCAGGTCCTCTGTTTCCTCTCTGTTAGTATGCATGTGTACAGAAGTTATAGAATTTGGATTAATATAATTTTGCATACCTAGGATGTCTAAGTGTATCTCACAAGAACAAAATCCTCAAGGTTACAAGTTTAGTTGCGGGATTTCAGTTGCAAGGTTCAGATTGTCAAGAGCACCTTTTTATTTTAATTTATAAACTAGGACATCGTTAAGGCATTCTAACTACAGTACATACATTTGCTATTCCTCAAACAAATAATGACACGATCAATACCAGATGTAGGATACAATACATTTTGAATAACAACTTACATTCCTGGTCCTCTATGAGTGTAGATAGGTATTAAACACGAGCGATCGATACATGAGGCCCTGTAGAGATCACAAGATACTATCTCCCTAAGTATAACACAAACTGGACCATAGTGAGTATGGAATGGTCACTATACTAAAAACGTTACCAAAAAGACATGAACATGCATGTGAAATCAGTGACATGCATATATATGATTATATATAGGTGTACAAAGAATATTCCCGATCAAATTCCTTGTATGAGGTAGATAAGTACGTATGGGTGTGTGTTTGGACTCATTATGAAGCAGTTCTCATGTGTTTTCTAATTGAGTGGTCCATGCGAAGATAATCTGTTTCCAACAAAGGTTAATACTACTATTAAAAATATGTCTTTAAAAAGAAAGGCTGAAGTCCCTGTGTCGTAAATTCCAGAGCTGTCCTTCATGGCTTCTTCCTGTCTTGATAAGGGTTGCAAAATTGAGTTCGTGGGGAGGCATCGTTGTGTTTCTTTGCAACAGTTAGACCAGGCTTCCCCTAGAAATGGGGAAGTCTGTGGTCTGGAATGTCAGAAACCCCTTTTAAGACTAACACATTGACTTAGTTTACGATTGCGAGATGCAGGAGTTATCTGGCCGTTAAGCCAGATCCTCAAATTTTGTTGTTGGTTTGAGAAAGAGCTTGGTTGGTGTGGGCATTACTCTGTGGAGAGTCTGTCCAGATGGTGGCCTTTTGCATTCCAAAGTGTCATAATGTTTGTGACTTGATAGAGAGGTAGTAGATGGAGCGTAACCAGATTTCCAATGACTGTCAATCCAGCTATGGACGCTACACCATCTATCTTTCTACACAGATCCCCACAACAAAGGCAGGATTGAAGCTTATCACAAGGCCTCCATACTCGAACCCGACCATCATCCAATCCAAAACAGAGAGTGGTTTAGCAGAAGGAAATTTTTTGTTACGTTGCCATTGACAGGCAACTACCATTGCCTTTGTTTTCAGTGGGGTTGTGAACAAGAAACCTGGAATGCTATCGGCAGGAAATGTATCATCTTTAATGACGAATTCAGGTTCTGTTTGGGACCTGACACCTGCCCGGTTTGAGAATGGAGGCCTGATTAGATTAGTTTCAACTTTATTGTCATTGTGCAGAGTATGATTGCAAAGCCAATGAAATGTAATTAGCATCTAACCAGTGCAATACAGTATTATTTACAGATACAGTAATTACAGAATTATTTACAGGTAAATTCTACAATAATAGAGCTATTAGTTATTTATAGTGGTAGCGAGTGTATGATATTATACATTGGGTATTTCGGTGAATATATACAGAGAACATATAGATAGAGTGTACCAAATGTACACGTGTAAAAATATATGGAAATATAGGAAATGAGTAGACAGCTGTACAGTGTTTGCAGCATATATACACATAATTTGTGCAAGGTAATGCAAATGTTAAAGTCTCATGTGGAGCAGTTGACATACCTTACAGAGATGCAGTTTGTGAGAATGTATCTGTCTTATCTGTATTAGTAGAAAAACCATAGTTCAGTTTTGTAAAAATCACTGTACTCTATTAAAGCTTAAAGCTCAGGTGAGCTTCAAAATGGATTATTTTCTTTTTTTCTGGAAGCCAAGTCAGATTTCAAAATTTCAGCATGAGGTCTTAAAGGCAGTCAGCATGAAATTCCCATTGGAATGAACTATACAGGAGTGAAGGACACAGAGACAGAACGACTTAGAGAAGAGAAATTGGCAAATATGGAGAAAGGTCATTCAATGATACATAACTCAGAACTCAACTGAGATGAAAATTCCTCTCACAGCAGTAGGGTCATAACCATTTTGCATATGACTAATAGCTATATTTTATGGATGTATTGCCACCATGTCACTTTCCTTGAAATGAACCACGCTTTAAAAATAAAAATAAATAAATAAATAAAACAGGCTTTAAAATTAATTAAATTCCTTTCACTCAGCATCTGGCCATTCAAGACCTGTATATATGCATGTATGTATGTATGTAGAGTATGAAGCTATATATAAGATCGTGTTTATGGGAGAAATTACTTCTTAACACTGTGTCGGACAAATGTTATGCAAGTGTTTGGAAATGCCAGTGATTACTGTCTAAAATGCCAAACTACAATTATTCTGCTAATCAAGGAGCCCAAATAGCAGAGGAAGTCATGTAGCGCAGCACACTGTGTCCAATTATTTATCCACCCCATATCAAGTCTGACAGATGGCACTAATGAACTACCGAGCGGAAATGCAAAGAAGGCTGGGGGTGCCTGAGTGTTTGATTCTACAAATACGGACGATGTTGCAATCTAAACTTAATTAGACTTAGAAACACGCTGCATCAAAGCATTATTTATATACTAGAGAAAAAAAATACAAGAGAAGCATTTTGTAAAATGAGCATGCGGGAAATGATCTTAGTTGAACATAGCTTTGTTATATAATAACTACAAATTTCTGTCTCTGAGGACAACATTCCTCAGACACTGTACAAGAGAAACAGTAACATTTGGCTTTTTCTTACTACAGAAATATGCTTTATAAATTCTGACATCTAAAAACTGAACAAATCCATGAATTAAACCTTTCACAGAAAAAGTGTAATTTCTCCTTCTCAGTTCCATAAGAAAATGAACAGAGAAACACAATTAAATTACATAAGAGCTTCTCTTTCACACACAGATGATGCAGCTTCCAAAAACCAAACCACTGTGGCACAGATTAGGAAGTTATCAGAGGAAGTTAATGTAAAGTCAGTTTCAATTAGATAAGCACTACAGAGCTAATAGGCATATCTGTGAATACAGCATTTCCAGTGTCAATGTTTTAAAGCTTAAAACCTGTAAAAACAAAAGTAAGAGCTTCCGTCCTTGTAAAAAACAAAAAACCAGGATAAATGCAAAAAACAAAGCAATCAATTGATATTGGCAACTGACGACAAAATTCTAGCACTGTCAAAAATATTGGATTAAAATTTGATATTGTGGCTGCTATTACAAGGCTTGATTTAAGACTGAGATGGACAAAAGAAACTCGTGAAAAAGGAGTGGAAATGACAAAACACTAACAATAAACGTGGTAATTAAAGGAAGAAAGGTTTTTGGAATTGTGGCAGCAGAAAGAACATGCTTAAAGTCTATGTGTTTTATCATGACATAGCAAAAATGATATGGCATCCTGGCAAACAAGAAAACACTGTTAAGAGTCAAGTTTCTTTACCATAATAACAATGTATATCATCAGAAAATCTTCACTGTATAATCAGACATGTAGAACACAGGATATGATACAGGTTGCTGTAGAATTAGCCCAAGATTTTGTGGGAATAATCACATACATTGTGACTACATATTGTCATATTGTAATAAACTTATTACAAGATCCCTGAATTTGCATACCGTCTCTAGCGTCACTAGAGATTTATGAATAGACGGGCTAAATTTTGACTAGTGGGGTCTAGAGGTAAGCTTCCTAGTTTAAGAAAAATAAAAAATAAAAAGAGAAAACACCCAAACATTCTGCATTATGAAACTAGCATAAAATTAAAAAAACTATTTAGAGAAATTGCTTCATAGCAATGCTACTGCAGTAGCAGGCCCTAACTCAAATACTGAGAATATAGACTGGAACAATCAAATCTGCATCTGCTCTGTAGCTGCATTCATGTTCAATAGCCTGGATGACTAAATTTTAGGACAACGTGACATTTGACAGCAGAAAATTAATTTCTCAATTCAAGTTTTATTTAGTTTCACACAAGGAAATATTAACAAATCATTAGCTATTAATAAATTAGTAAATAGCTATTAGTAAAATCATATAAAAAAAGAACAATCCAAAAGTCTCAGTATCAACCAAAGTAGCTTGCAAAATCTAAGTAAATACAGTAAATACATTAAAATAACTTTCATTATGAGAAGTATTTTAAGTATTTATATCAAATGCCAATTAAACATATTAGCATTGTTTAATTTAAACTGTAAAAATTATCTTACCCGATTGGCCTTTGATGAAGCTGCTGCCTTTACAGTAAAGTTTACCTATTTACTAGTTTATCTACAGTGGTGCTTGAAAGTTTGTGAACCCTTTAGAATTTTCTATATTTCTGCATAAATATGAACTGAAACATCATCAGATTTTCTCACAAGTCCTAAAAGTAGATAAAGAGAACCCAGTTAAACAAATGAGACAAAATATTATACTTGGTCATTTACTTATTGAGGAAAATGATCCAATATTACACATTAATGAGTGGCAAAAGTACCTTTCAGTTTCTGCTGTGACCCCCCTGTGCAGCAACAACTGAAACTAAACATTTCCTGTAACTGTTGATCAGTCCTGCACACCGGCTTGGAGAAATTTTAGCTCATTCCTCTGTACAGAACAGCTTCAACTCTGGGATGTCAGTGGGTTTCCTCACATTAACTACTTGCTTCAGGTCCTTCCACAACCTTTCGATTGGATTAAGATCAGGACTTTGACTTGGCCACTCCAAAACATTAACTTTATTCTTCTTTAACCATTCTTTGGTAAAACGACTTGTGTGCTTAGGGTCGTTGTCTTGCTGCATGACCCACCTTTTCTTGAAATTCAGTTCATGGACAGATGTCCTGACATTTTCCTTTAGAATTCTCTGATATAATTCAGAATTCATTGTTCCATCAATGATGACAAGTCGTCCTGGCCCAGATTCAGCAAAACAGGTCCAAACCATGATACTGCCACCACCATGTTTCACAGATGAGATATGGTTCTTATGCTGGGATGCAGTGTTTTTCTTTCTCCAAACATAACACTTTTCTTTTAAACCAAAAAGTATTATTTTTGTCTCATCTGTCCACAAAACATTCTTCAGAACTGCAGACGAGAAGCAATGTTCTTTTTGGAGAGCAGTGGCTTTCTCCTTGCAACCCTTCCATGCACACCATTGTTGTTCAATGTTCTTCTGATTGTGGACTCATGAACGTTAACATTAGCCAATGTGAGAGAGGTATTCAGTTACTTATAAGTTACCCTGGGGTGCTTTGTGACCTTGCCAACTATTACACGCCTTGCTCTTGGAGTGATAATTGTTGGTCAAGCTCTCCTGGGGAGGATAATAATGGTCTTGAAATTCCTCCATTTGTACACAATGTCTGACTGTGAATTGGTGGAGTCCAAACTGTTTAGAGATGGTTTTGTAACCTTTTCCTGCCTGATCAGCATCAACAGCATCAACTCTTTTTCTGAGGTCTTCAGAAATCTCCTTTGTTCGTGCCATGATGCACTTCAACAAACGTGTTGTGAAGAGCAGACTTTGATAGATCCCTGTTCTTTTAAAACAGGGTGCCCACTCAAAAGTGAGTGTAATCGCATTGATTGAAAACACCTGACTCTAATCTCACCTTCAAATTAACTTCTAATTCTATAGGTTCACATACTTTTGCCACTCACTAATATATAATATTGGATCATTTTCCTCAGTAAATAAATTATCAAGTTTAATATTTTTGTCTCATTTGTTTAAGTGGGTTTTCTTTATCTACTTTTAGGACTTGTGATGATCTTTTAGGTAATTTTATGCAGAAATATAGAAAATTCTAAAGAGTTCACAAACTTTCAAGCATCACTGTATATTCATCTATAGATAGAAGAATAAGTCAAGTCAAGTCAAGTAGTTTTTATTGTCAATTCTGCATATATCCAAGACATACAGAGAATCGAAAGTACGTTACTCTCTTACCCAAGTTACACAAAAATAATAAATATTAAAGATGATTAAACTACACTAAGTGAACTAAACTAAGAATATAATATATGACAATTAACATTTAACAGAAAAGAAAAGACACTACAGACATGAACAAATGCAGACATGATGTGTAAACAGTGGTCATGTTACAGTTGGTGCTGAAAAGATGGGAGAGACAGTACCAGTGCAATCAGGACTAGTATGAAAGGACAATAGTGCAAATAAAAGAGTGCACATAAAAAGGTAATCATTTTGAAGGCTGGTTAAAGTGATAATGGTGCATAATTTTTCATTATTGAGGCCTGTTAATTGATCGTTGACGAGCATCTCTTTTCCGGTTCTGTGTCAGTTCCTTATTTGGTGTGTGCAGGATAGCAAAGGGGGAGGTGGGGCAGAGTAGGGAGAGAGTTCAGCTTCCTAACAGCCTGATGGATGGAGCTGACCCTCAGTCTGCTGGTCCTAGCCCTGAGACTACAAAGTCTTCTCCCGGATGGCATTAAGCTGAAGAAGCTGTGTAGTGGGTGGCTGGGATCCCCAGCCAAGCAGAGGGCTTTTTGTGTGAGGCGAGAGTTGTATAACTCTTGAAGGCAGGGGAGAGAGGTGCCAATAATCTTCTCAGCCATTCTCACGATACGCTGGAGGGTCATACAGCAGGATGCTGTGCAGGCTCCATACCACGCAGTGAAACAGCTAGTCAGAATGCTCTCAATGACCCCCCTGTAGAAGGTGGTCATGATGGGGGAGGGGACTCTTGCTCTTCTTAGCTTACGAAGAAAGTAGAGACGCTGGTGGGCCTTCTTGGCCAATGATGCAGTGTTGGTGGTCCAGGAGAGGTCCTCTGTGATGTGTACATCCAGGAACTTGGTGCTACTCACCCTCTCCACAGCAGCCCCATTAATGGTTAGAGGAGCCTGCTGTGTTTGAGTTCTCCTGAAGTCCACAACAATCTCCTTGGTCTTCTCTGTGTTCAGATAGAGATTGTTATGTTTGCACCAAGAGGCTAGCTGACTCACCTCGCTCCTATAGTGTGCCTCATCGTTGTTGCTGATGAGGCCTACCACAGTCGTGTCATCTGCAAACTTAATGAAGAGGTTGGAGGAGTGTGATGGAGAGCAATCATGGGTTAGCAGAGTGAACAGAAGGGGACTCGGCACACAACCTTGGGGTGCTCCAGTGTTGAGAGTGATGGTGCTGGACGACTTTCTGCCAACTCGTACTGCCTGTGGTCTGCCGGTCAGGAAGTCAAGCAGCCAGTTGCACAATGACGTGTTCAGGCCCAGTCTGTCCAGTTTGTGAATGAGCTGTTGAGGGATGATTGTGTTAAAAGCAGAACTAAAGTCAATGAAGAGCATTCTGACGTAGGTGTCTTTTTTATCCAGGTGGGTAAGAGCTGCGTGGAGAGCAGTGGAGACAGCATCATCAGTCGAAGCGATTTGACCGATATGCAAACTGGTAGGGGTCCAGGGAGGGGGGAAGGGTGGATCTGATGTGTTGCATGACTAGCCGCTCGAAGCACTTCATGAGGATGGAGGTGAGTGCAATCGGTCGGTAGTCGTTGAAACAGGAAGGTGATACTTTTTCGGGACAGGGATTATGGTGGTGGCTTTGAAACATGTGGGGACCACAGCCTGACTCAGTGAGGTGTTATAGATGTCTGAATAGTTCACCAGCACAGTCCTTCAGCACACGACCAGGTATGTTGTCTGGACCAGTAGCTTTCCGAGCATTGACCTTACTGAATGCACTCCTCACCTTGTCCAGGGACAGTGTGAGCACCTGATCTCCAGGAGGAGGGGGGGATTTCTCTGCAGGTGAGCTGTTGAGTGCCTCAAACCGAGTGAAGAACCCATTCAGGTCGTTCAGCAGAGAGGAGGTGCTGTCACAGGTCTGTGGAGGGGGTTTGTAGTCGGTGATGGACTGAATTCCCTGCCGCAGGCTCCGAGTGTCTCTGCTGTCACTGAAGTGTTGGGCTATCCTCTTGGAGTGCTGCCTTTTAGCCTTCCTGATACCCCGGGTCAGGTTGGCCCTAGCTGTCCTCAGGACCGCCTGGTCTCCAGCTGTGAAGGCAGCATTTCTAGCCTTAAGCAGCTTGTGAACCTCTCCTGTCAGCCATGGCTTCTGATTTGCACGAGTGGAGAAAGTCTTGAGAACAGTAACATCATCAATGCACTTGGAGATGTAAGCAGAGACAGTTTCTGTGTATTCCTGAATGTCTGTGGAGTTGTTGTCAGTAGCAGCCACCCTAAACATATTCCAGTCTGTGGTGCTAAAACAATCCTGAAGTGCCTCTGAGGAACCATCCGGCCACACACGTACCTGCTTTAGAACTGGTTTGGTGACTTTAACCAGAGGTCTGAAAGCTGCATTAGCATAATGGTGAGGTGATCAGAGGCGCCAAGGTGGGGGAGGGGCAGGGCTTTGTAAGCTCCTCCCGAGTGTGACGACCTGGTCCAGAGTGTTTTAAACCACGTGTTGGAAAGTCATATGTTTAAAAGGTCTCAGAAAACACAGCCCTTGGTCCGCGTCATTTAAAAAATCAGCATCCAGGATGAGAAAAGCAATCCGGTTGGGCTGTCTGTCAGCATCACTGATTTGTCTGATACAGTTCATTCAGCGGGCTTCACTCCTGATGTTGGTCGAGCTCGGAGGGAGTAGACAGCAGCTAGGCACACAACTGATAATTCCCTTGGTTGATAAAACGGGTCGGACATTTAATGACGCAACAGTTCCCCTCCACTACTGGTGGAACATGTTTACAGAACCACCGCAGTGTTACTACACCAGGTCGTCATTGATGTAAAAATACAGAGTCCACGCCGCGCGTGAGTTTTAAACCTCCTTCAGTGGGAACAAACGGTCCGCCCGGTAGCATGTTAGGCCGCTCCAGCTGAACGGCGAGGTCGCGGGACGCTATTGTTGAGGGCAAGTTTCTCGTGAACACTAAACACAACAGTCTTCACTGGTCTTCTGCGTTGACATAGTAAGCGGATATAGTCGCATTGTAATTGTCCAAGGAGCGTACGTTGGCTCAGTACATGGTTGGGATAGATGGCTTGTGTGGGCGAGCCGCTACCTAGCTCTATCACCACCCGTTTACCCCTCTTCCTGTAGCCTCTTGCAACCGCTTGTGGCGCTTCCATTGTGTGCGAGGCACAGCGCGGGGGTCGTTAATGTTTTTGCCACTCACGTCCGAAGCAAGCCGGGCAGACTCGTAGTTCCTCTCGGAGTTCGGAGTTAATCTCTAAAAGTGAGCTTCTGCCGGCATCAAGCAGGAATTCCCGGCTGTATGTGCGTTTCAAAGCGTGAACACATGACAAAGACGTACAAAAACACTGCGACTTACGAGACAAAAAACACGAAAAGCCTGTTTCCTCGGGAGAGAGAGAAGCCGCTGCATGTGCACGCGCCGCCATCTTTGTCTCATTTATTGAGTAATATTGAGTAATATTGAGTTATGAAGAAAAATTATTGGAGCAGTGGTGGGTGGGCTACAGCAGGTCTAAAACAGGTCTAATGATGTCCATGGTTAGTAGTGCATGATTATGACACAGTTTGTTGTCATGTGCCATGCACCAATGCTGCTGTTGGTTAAAGATGTAACAAGGTCCCATGTTATTGCTTACAAGTAACTTATAACAATGTGTAAGAATAACAGTTGGCCAACACTGTTTTAACCTTTTGTTAAGCATGCTTTACTTCTTAAATATTTGTACTGTTTTACTCTTATGTTAATCACGGTTCATTTGTTCAGCATATGTACTGTAGCACATCCTGTGACAGCTCTCAACACTTCAGCTTTTTGCTCTGGTCTTGAATATCTTGTTTCCACACCTCAAAGTAAAGGCTAAGTGTCCACTGTGCTGAGAAATATGTTACATGGTGTCTCTGGATATTTTGCTTCTACCAGCACCTTCCACTTCCTACCTGTCAGTTTGTACAATAATTACAGAAGTGATTAGTGAATAACCTCACTGTGTGCTAGGAAAGGACATTCTACGATTTACACTTCCAGTGGTGTGAAGAAGTGTTTGCCCCCTTACTGATTTCTTATTTTTTTGCATGTTTGCACTTAAATGTTTCGGAACATCAAACCAATTTAAATATTAGTCAAAGACAGCACAAGTAAACACAAAATGCAGTTTTTAAATGAAGGTGTTTATTATTAATGGACAAAAAAATCCAAACCTACATGGCCCTGTGTGAAAAAGTGATTGCCCCCACCCCCCACTGTTAAAACATAACTTAACTATGGTTTATCCCACCTGAGTTCACTGTCTCTAGCCACACCCAGGCCTGTTTATTACCACACCTGTTCTCAATCAGGACAACACTTAAATAGGACCTGTCTGACAAAGGGAAGTACACCAAAAGATCCTTAAAAGCTACACATCATGCCGAGATAAAAAGAAATTCAGGAAAAATTGAGAGCGAATTAATTGAGATCTAGCAGTCTGAAAAGGGTTATAAAGCCATTTCTAAAGCTTTGGGACTCCAGCGAACCACAGTGAGAGCCATTATCCACAAATGGCGAAGACATGGAACAGTGGTGAACCTTCCCAGGAGTGGTCGGTGGACCAAAATTACCCCAAGAGTGCAGCAACAACTCATCCAAGAGGTCACAAAAGACCCCACAACAACATTCAAAGAACTGCAGGCCTCACTTGCTTCAGTTAAGGTCAATGTTGGGTAAAAATGGCCTGCATGGCAGAGGTCCAGGATGAAAACCACTGCTGAGCAAACAGAACATTAAAGCTCATCTCAATTTTTCCAGAACACATCCAAAGACTTTTGAAAAAACATTCTGTAGACTGACAACACAAAATTTTAACTCTTTGGAAGGTGTGTCCCCCATTACATCTGGCGTAAAAGTAACACAGCATTTCAGAAAAAGAACATTATACCAACAGTAAAATATGGTGGTGGTCGTGTGATGGTCTGCGGCTGTTTTGGTGCTTCAGTACTTGGTGGACTTGCTGTGATAAATGGAACTATTCTGCTGTCTACCAAAAAATCCTGAAGGAGAATGTCCATCCATCTGTTTATGACCTCAAGCTGAAACAAACTTGGGTTCTGCAACAGGACAATGATCCAAAACACACCAGCAGGTCCACCTCTGAATGGCTGAAGAAAAACAAAATGAAGTCCTGACCTGAATCCTATTGAGATGCTGTGGCATGACCTTAAAAAGGCCGTTCATGTTCGAAAACCCTCTAATGTGGCTGAATTACAACAATTCTGCAAAGATGAGTGGCCAAAATTCCTCCACAACGCGGTAAAAGACTCGTTGCAAGTTATTGCAAACGCTTGGTTGCAATTGTTGCTGTTAAAGGTGCCCCAACCAGTTATTAGGTTTAGGGTTCAATCACATTTTCACACAGGGGTAGGTTTGGATTTTTTTCTCCCTTAGTAATAAACACCTTCATTTAAAAACTGCATTTTGTGTTTACTTGTGTTGTGTTTGACTAATATTTAAATTGGTTTGATGTTTCGAAACACTTAAGTGTGACAAACATGCAAAAAATAGGAAATCAGGACAGGGGCACACACTTTTTCACACCATTGTGTGCACGTATAACTAGAAATATTCACTAGGAAGTACACACAAACACACACAGCATGATACAGACTCTAATGGCAGACAAACACAGTACTCTTTAGCAGGGAGGTGTATTCCTTACAATCATAAAATCAAAGTTACAGAAGAAATCCAAGCACTTAAGTAGATTCCAGTGACAAAATTAATCTGACTGACTTTCTGAACTAAAGACTTTTGAAAGTGCTAGAACAATATAGGGACTGTCCCACAGGTAATAATGAATAAAGTGCTCCCATTGTTTGAATATGTGTAATTTGAGCAATTCCCAGAATTGAGGTATATTCAGATATATTCAGTTTGACTGTGTTTATATATAGGAGAATAAAGAGGTTACTGCTGGTAAATCAATTAAATAAGTGAAATGTTGTCATATAGTTAAAATTTGTTTAAACAACTTACTTCATATAGGATCAATTTTATGGTGAAAATAGTCTATATAAGACAGTCACAATGTGAATAATCTGACTCAAATTAAGCATAAAATCATTTTTTGCAGCTATTTCAGTCACGACTGTTGGTCACGCATTCATATGGCAATCCAATCTCAGTACTAAAAAAATCGCAGTAGAATGGCTTGTACTCAAGAGCTTAGTGACTTTCAACATAGGATTGCCATAGAATGGCATCTTTTCAACCAGTCCATCAAATTACTGCCTTACAATAGCTGCCATGTCTTTGTTTTTATTGCATATTTGTATTTGTGAACCCTTTAGAATTTTCTATATTTCTGCATAAATATGGCCTAAAACATCATCACATTTTCACACAAGTCCTAAAAGTAGATAAAGAGAACCCAGTTAAACAAATGAGACAAAAATGTTATATTTATGTATATTATATTTATGTTATATATATATTTAAATAATCCAATATTGCATATTAGTGAGTGGCAAGTGTATGAACCTCTAGGATTAGCAGTTAATTTGAATGTGAAATTAGAGTCAGGTGTTTTCGGTCAATGGGATGGCAATGAAGCATGAGTGGGCACCTTGTTTTATTTAAAGAACAGGGATCTAGAAAAGTCTGCTTTTTCCAACACGTTGGTGGAAATGTATGATGGCACGAACAAAGGAATCTCAGAAAAAGAGTTGTTGATGCTCATCAGGCTGGAAAAGGTTACAAAACCATTTCTAAAGAGTTTGGACTCGACCAATCCACAGTCAGTTAGATTGTGAACAAATGGAGGAAATTCAAGACCATTGTTACCCTCCCCAGGAGTGGTCGACCAACAAAGATCACAGAGTGTAATAGTTGGTGAGGTCACAAATGATCCCAGGCTAACTTCTAAGCAACTGAATACCTATCTCCCATTGACTAATGTTAATGTTCATGAGTCCACCATCGGAAGAACACTGAACAACAATGGTGTGCATAGCAGGGTTGTAAGGAGAAAACCACTGCTCTCCAAAAAGAACATTGCTGCTCATCTGCAGTTTGCTAAAGATCAAGACAAGCCAGAAGGCTATTGGAAGAATGCTTTGTGGACAGATGAGACCAAAGTAGAACCTTTTGGTTTAAAAGAAAAGGAAAGCACTCACATGCTCACAAACTCACAGTGGGACACTATATATTACCATGGACAAAAAAAAACACACACAAAAAAAGTTTCATCAAATCTAATGGAGATCAAAGAATAGTTTTTGGTACAGCCAATAAGCATTTACATAAAATGTGTATGTCCCTACTTTCATTTCCTTGTTATGTATTTCTCTAGCTTTATGAAGTGGAATATCAAACCCCATAACTTAATTCGACCTTTGTTGTGAATTCATTTTAAATACCCATAAAGTCTAAGGGGAAAAACTGCTGCAGCATGCAGGAATCACTAAAACAGTTTGTTCTGCATTTAAAAAAGGATATCAGCACCCACTGGTTACAGACCACCACAGAGTTGTATTATTTATATTAGTGGAGATTCTTGCTTTCCTTTTTGAGAGAATGTACCTTAACTGGGACTGGTACTTTACCAAATGTGTATTAAAGACCTTCATCCTGTTTGTCATTTCTTGCAGACATAATGAGTGAATATGATATCTGCATCAGGTAAGTGAACATGCAGTGTAATGTATTCCTTTTGTGTATATTAATATTATAGTATATTATATTAATATTTCTGTATATTAATTATTAATATATATATATTAATATTAATAATTACCCCATGCATGACATTGACATAAAAGGAAAACCATGTGTGGAGCTGGCAGTGCATCAGTAATGTAAATTTGTGTTGGTAAATTTGTGTCTTCCTCTAAGAATGCATTAGATTTACAGCTGCGAATTAGTTTCTATTCGAGAATTAGTCTTCATTTGTGGCAGTTAGCTGGTGCACCACAGGTGGAGAAACAGAAGTGTGAAGAATAAGAAGTGTGTCTTTCCAGTGCAGCATACCAAAGAAATAAGGGGGAAACAAGTGAACTCTAAATCTTTGTATTGCAGCACACCTTGAGAAAAACATCTCAGTTTTTGCATGCCTCTCAGTTCCCTGCTCTCTTCTGACATACATGCTGAGGGCATAAACATACCAAGAACTACATGGCACTGTCACATAAAAGACAGTTTCTGAGTCCTTAAATGTGTTTGAAAGATAGAGAGAGGGGGAGAAACAGCAGGGTAAGGAGGGGCTGAGAGAATCAGTGTGCTGCAGGCAGCTTTACAGTCAAATAAGATTCTACCCATTTTAAATAGCAAAAAAAGTATATAACGTCATTATATGGCAGTCAATGTTGATATTAAATAAATTAATTTGTGGGTAACACTGTAGTATCTTGGCTATTTAGTCAGTACTGGTACACTACAGTGTAGTACTTACATAATATGGTGTAAAAATAAAATAGGACCACCTGCAATTTCACAGAACGAATCGTGGACATTAAGTGATGCATACTTGCATATACATTTTAAAACATCTTGAAAAAAAGTAAAACAATTACTTTTAAGTTTAATCATAATTTTATACTTCTTTCAAGATGATCCACATTTGTTTAATTTAATTAACTTGTTATTGGTCTACAAAAATTTGCCATTATATATTCCATAAGTTGGTCCCCTTCAGAAACAAAACAGCCCGTAGACCGAACATTTATGCATGTATTTGGTATGTTTTTAGAACAGTTAGAATAGTAACGTATAGTCAAAACTGAGAGTTAGAGAGTAAGCATGTGTTCAATAGCAGAGCATGGTGGTGTGGGAAATTTCCATCATTCCTTCAGACAATGACCACTTTCACTTACTTATTAAACAAAAACAGCGAGCAAATATTTATTCAGATGGTGAGATTAACAAACAAGGGGAAATGTAAAAAACATTCTGCTGCTGCAATCCAAAGCCAACCATCAATTTATGCTGACAAAAAGTAATTTACCGTATTTGAGATTTATTTAGTTACTTCAATTAACAGAGCTGAAAATGACTAGAGATTCCTGACAGTGCATGCATATTTGTATGTGTATGTACCATTGTGCTATGGTCTTTAGTTGCAGTGTGGAGTTTTTGTGCCACACTCTTGGTGTACATTTAAGTAGGCTGTCTGTGCCATGCGTCTTGCACTCTCCTTAATTGAAACAGATGGACAGTCTGGGGCAAGGCCTCAGGGCCAACACACACTACTGCTGCTACTGATATAAACCCCACTCACAAGGTAGAGTAAGACCACTCCTAATAAGCAGTGAACACTAATATAGTGCCCTTAATAAGGTAGAAGGAGAGGCACCTTGTTGTTTTCAAAGTGTGTTCATCATTCTGAAAAACAGCCAAAACCTGAAGCAGTGGATTATATGATTACTTTTAATTATTTTGTTATTTTAATATTTAAGCAATTTCAATTAAATTGTACTATATTGCCCCAATGTAGCATTCAGCTTAGGTAAGGCATCACCAAATATTTATCTGGTCTTAAAACCTTTATTTACAGTGTGGTAGTTTTGTGATTTTATTAAGTCATGTATCTGTATAGGCAAATATGTTATTGTTTCTGGTAAACACACATACAGTCTCTTGAATTAATCTCTTGAAGAGAAGCATTTCTGCACACATTTATTAAAGTCATGTTACCACCTTTGATCCAGTGACAGAAGCAACTGAGAAGTGACAGAAGAAGTACCTTATTACCATGTTCAACACGCCATAAAAAGTCTGAAATAGTCATTTTACCATTACTAAATCCAAAAGAGATTAGTTGATGACTAAATCAATAATATCAAATAAGTGCTATTACCTTGTGCTTGTGCAGAAAGAAGCAAAGCAATTCCAAATAGTAATCTCTGTGAGTATAACACTCCAATTTTTTTTTTTTCAGTGGAGGTGTCTACCATATACCTCGGTTTAATAATTACCCAGAAACCATCAAGCTAGCTCCCATACCCTTTCTGGGGGAAGCCTGAGAATATTAACCTGCTGAGGAGCTCATCTGATAATGTGAGGTGTATCCTGTCCTTTACACTGACTTTGGAACAGACACGAGCTACTAAAGCTTACAGAGAGACTCAGTGACAGAGTTTCTGCTGATCCCAGATCAGGCCATTGGCACAAACCAAGCATGCAATACCCTCTGTGTGTGACACTGATCGGAGTAGGGGTAAGAGGATCAGCTTTCAGCATGAACCGAAAACAATACTCTCTCATTCAGAAGAGTGAGAGGATCTAGTGGAGGAAAGAAGGATGCTGCATTGAAATCAGCTTGTCAACACTTAGAGGTTATTTGCCTGTAGCCTTCTTTTTAACCACATATATACACACAATTTTTTGTATCCTCACACACTACCAAAAAGAGAATGCGCTTGTTTGTCTGGAGGTTTCATTCAGGTGAATGAAATAAGCAGCAGATTATCAGGCATATTTCACTCACACTAGAAAACATGCATTGTGTTTTAAATGCATTTATGGACCTTTTTTCTTAACAAAACAAAGTATCTAGATCAGTAAGTGCATAAAACCTGCCTGTGTGAATCTCTCCTGAATAGTCAAGCATCTGAAATTGTAACCCCTCATGTATGATGCTCACACACACCAGCAAACACTTTGTACCTTGTATATATTAGCAAGCACTTATTGGTTAGCCTTCTTGACTGTAACAAGCCTCCATAACAACATCACAAATCATAACAGTATGAAGAGCTTTTAGTCAGCAAAGTGTTTCATAAACTGTCACTGAATCACTGGAAGGTGGAATAATTTCTATACGGTGCCTATAGAAAGTCATAATACCCTGTCAAAATCCCAGTCAGAATCCTCACCTTTCACACAAAGCTTTTTCCAGCTGTATTTACACATTATAACCTTCAACATCAAAGTGAAAATAACATTTGGAATATTCTGATCAAAAATTAAAATATAATTGGTAACATAACGTTATCTGTGATGCATAAGTGATCAAACCCTTTAGATTAGCTATTATTAACATGCTCAGGTACAAACAACCATCTTCCAGATGAGGCTAACTGGACCCACCTGACATTAACTGTAGTGGTGTTGAACACTGCAGAATAAAACTGGCTATTCCTTGATGATTCCACTACTAGTGCATGATAAATCAATAATTTACTATGGATGGAAAGGTGCTTTCAAAGAGTTGTGGGAAGATGTGAAAAGACATAAGTTAGGTGGAAACAAAAACATTTCAGAGGCTTTAACTATCCATCAGAGTACTATTCAAAGCATTATTAAGTGGAAAGTGCACAGGCCAGTGTTAGGGTTAAATTAGGCCATTCTTCCAAACTGAATTACTGAGCCAGGAGGATATTGATCAGAAAAGCTACCAAGAATTACAAGTCTATTGCCAAGATTGCAATGTGCCTGTGACAACAATCTCAGAAACTTTCCACTATTTACATTTACATTACACTTTTTATATTACTGTAGCAGTAGCACGTATTATACTAAAGCAATTAGGCACGAGAGGGTGTGCATTATTGTGAATATATCACAGGAAAGAGGTGTTGTTAGGCCCGACGCGAAGCGGAGGGCCGTAACGCCTCTTTCCTGTGATATATTCACAATAATGCACCCCCTCGAGTGCCTTATACCACAGTTCCGTTATCGTTTATCATTTATGGTTAGATTTTAAGATAAAAAAGACAGAAAAAACGATTAAAAAAAACGTTTATCACCCTTCCACGAGGTAAAATAGTTCCATTCTATCGTTACCTCGCGGCATTAAAGTCTAGGAACCGAATTACCCATAACTGTTTATTATTCAGACAATAAACACAAATATATCGATTGGTAAGTTTTAATTTATTAAAGAGAAAGTTTATTTACATTCAGCAAATAAAATGGGTCGGGTTTACAAGCAAGCTGTTACTAAGATCCACTATTCTACCGACTGAAGCAAATCGGAGTCAGATCCCGGTGTTATAACCAAACTCTAGGATCCCTTTTGATTAGTGATTATAAATTTGTATGATGAAGCTCTTAATGTTAATCTTATCAGTCAGAAATGTAACAGCAGAGTTACAGAGCATCAGCAGCTTCTCTGGGTTAGAGCTGGACTTACAGATAACGTAGCCTACCTGTTAGATCAATGAACGCCCGATTAGCCGTGCATGGTGTTTAATGAAAGATGCAGAGTTTAAGTTCAGCAAACGAACGTCTTTGTGAGGGATGAAGCTGATTCAAGGTCATTTTTGTTAATGGGACCAAAAACTGATCTTCAGTCTCGTTGCTCTTCAGTCGAGCTGTGAATCCATTAAGAGCGCGGGAGACGATTGATTTAAAGTACTGACTTCGTTTCGCTTTTCCAGCGCTTCCAAATCCTAAAGGTGATAAATCTTTGGCTCAGGTTGGTCATTAATAGCTTCATCTTCCAAATTAATATCGTTTTCAAAACCAATAGATTTTATAAAGTGATAACTTTCATTTTACTCAGTATAACGACTGCTTTTTCTGGCGGGCGTCAATGCCAGGTTACGTGTGTGCCGCGGATTAATACTTATAGAGGGCCGGTCACAGTGCCGTTATAGTCAATAATGTAACGGCGGAAGACGTCTCTCAGATTGCGGGTCGGAACTAACTGTGGTATAAAGTAGTATAATAAGACTGTGTGACTATGGTAATGTCTGGTCAGTGTCTATTTTGGTTAATTCCCTATTTCACAGAATGTAAACCAGTCGTTAACTTGCATATACCTGTAGTCAGGCAGTCAGTCTGTTTTCTGGTACTGGCTGCCCTCAGTGCTAATGCCTTCAAAAAGTTGTCAAGTAGTTGAGTAATGTTTCCCAGTTAGTTTGTTTTTAAATATGAGACCAAATATTCTCTGTAGTGTTCAAATCTGCACTCTGACCAAGCCAAAACATGACCCTGGTGGATTGTGGCAGTTAACTAAAGAGTAATTTTCTAAGAAAGAAAAACAAGGCAGAATACATTTTGGAAGATTCCACAATAAATAAATTAATAAGTATATCTTATTGTTTAATTGCGGTTTTAGGATTGCATGAAATTTTGATGTATTGCATATTTATACAGAAATATAGAAACTTCTAAAAGTTTCAGTAAATACTAAAGTACAATAGGTTGTTTGGACAACGTCCAGATCGCATAACATGCAATTTCACAGAAGATATAATGGACTTTAAGAGACACATATGCCTGTATAGCTGCACTGTAAAAAATGTATTGTAAATTTTACAGTAAGTTATTGGCAAAAAAGTTGCCAATAAAGTACTGGAAAATTACAGTAAATTACTGCGGTTTTGAATTACAATAAATTATTGTTTTATTGGAATGGTAATTTACTGTAAATTATTTACAGTTGACTACCACTTTTTTACAGCAAGTGTAATACATTATAATACTGTAAAAATATTTACATCAATTGGCTGTAATTGCTATTATTACAGTATATACCTGGCAACTTGGTTGCCAATTAAAGACTGTAAAATATTAACTGATATAGTACAGGAAAATTACAGCTACTATCTGTTATCTCACTTCATTGGAGCTCTGATTTGAGAAATGTTTTTGACAAATTACTATATGAATTATGCATATCTGCAAATAACAAACCATACAACAGCTTATGTTTCATGAAGAATTTTTAATATCAAAATAATATATGTAATGTGCAATTTGTGGTTCATTTATTGCCAGATTCTAACAGAATCAATAAAGAACTATATAAAATATATAACTCTAAATGTAATCATTATATACATCATCTAAACAACTTTAGTCTTGATCAGTGGTCAACAACCCTGATCCTATCTCTGTTTAGATTCAATGGACATCTAATGAATCCTGACTGGAAATACAGACAGGAACTGAAAGGCAGGAACAGGATTGGTGTTCACTAGTCTGGACATTAGACTAAGGCTGGCATTATCTAAAACCAGTTACATTAAACACTGACAAACATTTACCCCCCCCCCCCCCCCACACACACACACCCCGCTTAAATATCATTTTGTCTATTTGTATCAGTAAGTTAAATTGAACACATTTTGCTGCAGACCAAAAAGAAAATATATGTAATTACACTGATAAGCTATAACATCAAAACCAACACCTTGTTTCTACACTCACTGATAATCAGCTCCACTTACCATATAGAAGCACCTTGTAATTCTACAATTACTGACCGTAATCCATATATTTTCTCTACATACTTTTTTAGCCCCCTTTCACCCTGTTCTTCAATGGTCATGGGGTCAAGGTATTCTTATTGAAGGTATTATTTAGGTGGTGGATCATTCTCAGCACTGCAGTGACACTGACATGGTGGTGGTGTGTTAGTGTGTGTTGTGCCGATATGACGATCAGACTAGGCAGCACTGCTGTAGTTTTTAAATACTGTGTCCAGTCTATTAGACACTCCTACATAGCTGTTCACCTAGTAGATGAACTGCTAAGAATGACCTACCACTCAAATAATAGCTGCTCTGTGGTGGTCCTGGGAGAGTCCTGACAATTGAAGAACAGCATGAGAGGAGCTAACAAAGCATGCAGAGAAACAGATGGACTACAGTTAGTAATTGTAGAACTACAGTGTGTGTATAAACTGATCGGTGCATTATATGGATTTGGATGTCCACTTTTGTATAAGACTGTACTTGAAAACACATATACAGGACATCAGTGTCAAAATTAAAACTACAGGAGAAACTTTTTAAAAGCACCTAAGCTAGGAAAAGTTTGAAAATATATATAATTTTACATTAGAAACAAACTGGCATCCCTTAAACCAACTACCTTTAACAATGCAGATACCTAGAATAAGCACACACTTAGACTTTAGTATCAACATTTAAATAACAACTTTTGTAAAAAGTTGTAATTTTTGCCAGTCAAAATTAGTTTTCTAATTCCATTAGTTTTCTCAGAAGACTGCAAACATTAGCATTCATTGAGTGTTTCTTTTTCTCCACTACTTTGCCACTTTTGTTGCTGATAACCTTTTCAGCAGAGTTCTTGGAGCCAGTGGTTGGGTTAATTCCCATGAAGCACCTGGAAATATTACACAAAAACATGTTATAATGCAGAGTTTTAATGCTACTTTAAAGTTACTTACATCTATACTTCATAGCCTTACACAAAAGTTAAATATTTAAAAAAAAGGTATGAAAATAAAAACAATTTTAGTTTCCCAGAAATTTGTTTCACAGAAATGCATTCTACTTGCTACCAATGATCTTAATATGCAATACACAATTTTTATAATTATAACTTAAAGATTGCTCTGTGGTACAATGTATGAGGTTTTGTTTCAAATTAATTAACAGTTTATCCATGCATAATTGTTCTAAAAACCATCATTTACCTTTGGATGAATTCGAGAGTGCATGAGGCTTCCTCTTGGTATTCCAGGTTGAAATTATAGAATGAAGCAAACAAAGCTGCCAGGCCTGCTGCAAAGTTGGAGTGTGAAGACATGACCACCTGCCCCTCAATACTAATCATCCACTTTACTGAAGTCATTATGTCACCTAAAATTAATAAACATTTGAGCATATTAATACCTTTAACAAGACCAAGCAAATATTTGAAGAAAAACAAGATCTAAGCCCTGTTTTCTAATAATTTTGAATTCATATTTTTAGAGATAAAATTTTTAGTTGAATCAACAATATTGCTAGAGAATGTTACCATATAAGAAAAAACATCAAAATGAACCACTTTTTACCACAGGCTGGTTTATAATGTTATCATCAGTGCAAAATGTAAGAAATATTCACAGACCAGACAAGTGCTGCTGCATCAGGGACAGGGAAGAGAATAAAGGCAATGGTGGCTTATTTTGTATGCAGAGGTTTGCCCATATGGTAGCATTGTACAGCAGTTACCACTGTACAGCTAATTTTGACTTTAACGTTTAAAATACATACTGAATCAACGGATCATTTTTGTCCCTAGTACAAATATTAACCCAAAAACAATAAGAAAATTGGGCCCAGTTTAAACAATGTTTCCCTTTATGCCAAAATAATACATTAGTTCACTACCTTGAAAAATCAGTCTTGGAGAGTCTGGCAAAGAAAGTGATCTCTCCACATCCGCTGGTGTGGCCATAGCCTAAAACACAGGATATATATATAGACCAAAATTACTGACACAGTTTGAAATTCATTCTGGAATAAATACAAGCAGCCTTAGAATTAGAGTTTAAACTATTATATTTTCACTAAATAAAAGCAAATCAAAATAATACTTACATCAACTTCAAAAATCAGTCCATCAGACTTCTCCTTAAAGTATGCCATTAGCAGAAGAACAATGCACGGTACCAGTACAGTAGGTCCGGTGGCATTGCCTTGGCATGCTCACTTGTTGACTTTTGCCGGAAAAAATGCAGAATCATCATTCCTCTGTCCTTTATTGCTTCTTCCATTTTTTTCAAGGATAGAGATATCTGTAAGTAGTTTAAAGTGATTGTAAAGTCCCTTCTCTGTGAAGAGGTATGGCCAGCTACTTCTTAGCTCCAGTATTGTTGGTGCTGGTCTTGCATTAATGGCTTTACGCTGCAGATAGTATGTTGTTTGCATAAGCTGTGTGAGGTGTCCTTTCTCTGCTCCTGATGGACCTTTGCAATCATAAAGTTCTTTCATTTCTTGTTGTTTCACTTGTAGACTGGCTTCAGTTTCCCCTTGAGGACAATCCGGTTGCCATCTAATGCATCCATACTGATCTGCTGGCCCTCTTGCATTGTTTATAGATGACGAACATGAGAACCCTTTAACCCTTCTGCGTCTTGTTATCATGCTGTCACGGTTAAGGTGTTCAACACGAGTTTTCAGCTGGTTTACAACAAATGCATAGCCACTACCAATTCTTGTGCCATCCTTCAGAATGTCTGCAAAGCTTTTAGGATACTGCTCTATTATCATCTTGGCAACAGTGAGACAGTCCGATCTTGTTGGATTTAGTTCAAATAGTCGCATTTCATCTACAATGATTCGAATCATCTCCTGACGATCTCTAGGAGAAGGGCACTGTTCGTTGGCTATAGCCAGTTTAATTCCACGAGGCACCTTGCTCCATGGAACCTCAAAGCTGTCAGGCCAAGTATTAAGGTCTACTGTGCTGGACCTGCTGTTAGTGCTGGCTGGACTTGGTGTGCTGGAGCTGGAGGAGGTCATTCGAAATGAACTCCTTGATATGTCTACAGGTGATGAACTGCTGTTCTCTGACTGCAACGCTATGGGTGTGGCACACCTAAACTCTTCTGAAAAATACAACAATGCAAAAACATTAGCAGCAAGCTCATTTGAATATACAAACAACAATTCTAACAGCAAATAACATAAGACTGTAATAAAACAATATTTAACTGAAAACAAAAATAAACAGAATATATTTAACAACATTTTAAACACAAAAATAATTAA
>JAJAGP010006157.1:0-24530 GCA_025084515.1 Ancistrus triradiatus | reverse complement strand
AGGGGGGGCAATCACTTTTTCACACAGGGCCATGTAGGTGTGGATTTTTTTTCTCCCTTAATAATAAACACCTTCATTTAAAAACTGCATTTTGTGTTTACTTGTGTTGTCTTTGACTAATATTTAAATTCGTTTGATGTTCCAAAACAATTAAGTGTGACAAATATGCAAAAAAATAGGAACTCTGAAAGGGGGCAAACACTTTTTCACACCACTGTATTCAATGGAGACATTTAAAAATATAATGAGAAACAAGCAGTAAGAGAGAACAGCAAAAAATAAAATCAAGAAATAAAGCAAGAACTATTACAGAAAAGACAAAAACAAGCAAGGTAACAAGTAAGAAAAGGGAAAGGAAACAAAGAAGGACAACATATTAGCAATTTAAGAAACAGTCATCAATAACTATAAAGACAGAAAAGGCAGAAAAAAAAGCTAACAATAAAGAACGAAAACATGATTTAAATAAAGAAAGGAAAAGAATGAGGTAAGTCAAGGTAAGACAAGAAAAAGGAGAAAGGAAAAAAATGAGAAAATAGAAGAATAAAAGAGACAGAGAAATATGCAAACAAGAAAAAAGTAAACTAAAAGGATAGGAAGGCAAACAGGAAAAAGACAGGAATAAAGAAAGGAGTAAGCAAACAAGAAATGAAGTATGATCTAGGAAAGAAGCAAAAAAGTACATTTCCCATTCGCATAAATTCAGTGGAAATAAAAGATTTAAATGTATTTGCTCAGCAATAGCAGGTACCTGTGATATACAGGTATGGTTTCAAACGCGATGAAGCAAGAAAAGAAGGTAAGAATAAAAAAGAAAGAAAGAAAATATAACAACAGGCAGAAAAAAGACACGAAGAAAAGAAATAAAACATAAAACCGATGGAGGCAAGAAATACAGACAGAAAGAAAACAAGAAAGAAGAAAGGAAAGCTACTGTATGGATGTGTGATGCTCCTCTCTATAAGCTAATGGGTGGGATCCTCCGGGGGTCTTTTGCTGTCACAGCAGGATCTCAGTTTAGCAGATCACTAATCCGCACTCCTGATTGGCTCCCTTCATCACCGGCCCGCCAAATTCCGCGAGGGCCGGACGGTGGGTCGGCCAGCATGGGGTCCGTTCCTCTGCCAATGGCCCCAATCAGAGCAGCGCCCCTGCTCCGGGGTGGTCCTGCCCTCCGGCCTCTGATTGTCCTGGAACCAACAGTCATGTCATGAGCCTCTTCACACAAATAATGACCTCGAAATGACAATCAGTGTGAACTCTCGCACATGATGAGAGAGAGAGAGAGAGAGAGAGAGCATCGATCCTCTAACACTTTCCCCCACAGGCTGTTTTTTAACTTTAGCAGAGTGTAGAAACGGCTGGGGTTTGGATGATTGTAATAGTCCTCTGTTCTTGAAGGAGGGAAGGACGGACTCTAAAGAACGGACAAAACAAGGAAGAAAAAAACCCAAAAAAGTACAAATATGAAAGTAGAAAAGACGGAAAGCAAGCAAGAGGCAGAAATCTCGTGAAAACAGTCAGAAAGAATAAAATACCAAGAGGAAGAACTAAAGAAAGAAAATGAAGACAGAAATAAAATATTAAAAAGAAAGAAATACAGAAGAAAAAGGAAAAAAGAAAGAAAAAAGCTAAATCAATTTAACAAGCAGGCAAGAAAGAGAGAAAGACAGGATTCCATGAGGAGACAGGAGGAGGATGGAGGGAGGAAAAAAGGGCAAAATACATTTGAAAAAGAAAGCCAGCAAGTAGGCAGAAAGAAAGAAAAAGGTTAAATACCAAAACTGATTTCTAAATATAAGGTAAACAAAACAAACAAGACATAATGCCTTTAAAATTATTTAAAAAATAAAGAAATGTCAAAACAATAAATAATATTTCAACATGGATATTTTTTAACAACAGCAACGACTGTTTTCATGAGTGGTTGCTTTTGCCCTTGAAGGAAGGAAAAAAGGAGGCAACAATTTCAAAAATAAGAGGAAAAAAAAAGCAATGTTAATTCAAATATTAATCAATCTAAAAGTCAAACTAAGGATAAGCAAAAAAACTGATCTAATTCAAACTAAAAAAAGATCGTAATGATTTGAACAGAAAAACAGAAGCAAACTAAACAGTGAGAAAGCGACAGAAAGAAAAAGGAGAATAGAAAGAGGACAAGAAAAGAAAAAAGGTAAAACAAAATAAAGGTAGGAAGACATAAGCAGTAACAGAGCAATAAGCAAACAAGAAAAAAGGACACAAGAAGGGTGATAGCAAGTGAACAGGAAGAAAGCAGGAATCAAGAAAAAAGCAAACAAACAAGAAGAAAATAAAAGAAAGTATGATTGAGGAAAAAAAGAGAAAAGAAGCAAGAAATTACATTTCCAATGTGTGTATATTCAGTGGAAAATAATATATTTGACTTTATTTTATTAGCAATAGCAAGTAATGTAATGTGGAAGTATGTTTTCAAATACAAGGAAGCCAATTTAAAAAGAAAAAAGAAAGAAAACAACAGGTATAAGAAAGAAAGGTGAAATAATGAGGAAAAGAAATAAAGAAAATAAAATAGATAGAGGCAAGAAATACAGACAGAAAGAAGAAACAAGAAAAAAGAAAGGCATAAATAAAGAAACAAAGAAATAGAAAGATAAACAAGAAAGAACCATTCAAGAATTGCAATTCAAAAAAGGCGGCAAATAAAAAGAAAGAGTGATAAACAAAGAAGCAAGGAAAGTACATTTCCAATTTGTGTAGAGAAGCAAGAAGCCAACAAGGAGAAAGCCATAGGCACAGAGAAAAAGAAAAGGAGAAAAGAAAGAGGACAAGAAAGAGAAAAAGGTAAAACAAGATATATAGATATATAGACAAATAAAGGTAGGAAGACAAAAGCAAACAAAGACAAACAAAGAAACAAGAAGGACAATAGAAAGGCAGGTGAACAGGAAAAAAGCAGGAATCAAGAAAAGAGCAAGCAAACAAGAAATGAAAAACAAGAAGGACAATAAAAGAGAGTTTGATCGAGGAAAGAAGCAAGAAAGTACATTTCTAATTAGTTTAAATGCAGTGAAAACAAATGAGTTTAAATTTGTTTAACTTTAATAACCCAGGCTCACAAACACATCCACGTTCAGATAATAATCAACTTTATTTTTACATTTTTTGCTCATTTGCAGACTGTAAGTCCCTTTTATTAAAACTAGGAGTGACTTTGGCCAAACCGCTGGTTTCACCTGTCTAACCGCTCCAGGTGAGCTGCGTTCGAACCGCGTGTGAGGGACTGTGGGTAATCAGAGGGGGTCTTCATTAAAGAACCTGCTCTGGTCTAAGCAGCATTAATGAGCCACAGTCATGATTATTGTGACAGAACAAAGGCGACACTTCCGCCCCGCTTCCCCCCGCCAACGGAGCCCCTTTGTCTTTGGGCCGGAGCGGGCCTGGTGAGGAATCCTGGAAGCTAACCCTATTATTCTGGTTTGTTTAGGCCATTTAGCGTGCTAAAATTAGGCCATCACTTAGCACCTGTTACTGACCCGTTTCCGTGCATTGCGTGCCTGGAAGAGCGACTGAACAACAGCAAATGTAAAACAGGATAAAAAAAATACAAAATGCTCCTTTTAGAAAGAATCTGTAAGTCTGAGATGTGACAAACGATCCGAACTTCAAAGGCGCCGAGTTTCCCCTCCGAGTGCAGAGAAAAAAGCCAGCTGGAGTCACGCCACTGCACCAAACAAACACTGATGGAGGTGAAGACAGTGACAAATTTCACAAAGCTCTCTCTGACGTTTAAAGCGTTTATCTCCCACTTAAACACGGCTTCATGAGTCCTGAAATAACAAATCACTCTGAGATCCTGCAGCCGTCATCACCCGGCCAAACCCCGCGGCTCCCAAAGAGCAGAAGCAGGAGCATTTAGATAATCTCCTCAGAATCTCACTCCACCGCAAACTGTGTGACGGATCGTCATGATACGGACAGAATCCTACCGCTCACCTTCAACACGACATACAATAACGCAAAATAAAAAACTACGCAGGAAAGCAGGTGACAGAAAACAAAGAACGAAAAGAAAAGACGTAAATTCAAGCAAGAATGAAACGGAAGAAAGTATCTAGACAAAAGACAAAGATTGAAATCAATAAACTAGAAAGATAGCAAGAAAGGAAAGGAAAAAGTGCAAGGTAAGAAATAAGACGAGGGGAAAAAAGAAACAAATGGGACTAAAGTACTAAGACAACAAAACATAAATAAACAGATGGTATCCGTAACTAAAGACAGAAAGAAGGCACAAAAATGAAAGAAAGAACAAATGAATGACAGAAAGAAAAAAAATGGTATCAAGACAATAATGTCAAAGACTGAAATTTAAGAAAGACAGCAAGACTGGAAAAGAAACAATACAGAAAAATAAAATGCAATGTAAAAAGTAAGAAAAAGGGGGAAACAAAAACAAGACATGAATAAAAAAAACAAAGAATCAGTACCTAAAGACAATAAACTACAAAAGACAGCAAGACAGCAAAAGAAAGCAGAATGCATAAATTAAAGTGCAAAAAGTGTGAGGAAAGAAGTAACAAAAAGGAAAAATTAAGAAAAGAAAAATCAAGAAACCTGTAGAATCGATAACTAAAGACAGAACAAACAGAAAAAAAGCAAGCAAACAAAGACGGAACAACTGAATGAACACATGAACAAAAGAAAGAAACAAACAAACAAACAAATGGAGAAAGTATCAATAAGACAATAAAACAAAAGACAAATCTTGAAATCAATAAATGAAGACAACAAGAAAGGAAAAGAAAGAAGGCAGAAAATAAAGGTAAGGAGTAAGAAAAGAGGGAAAAGAAAACAAGACAAATAAAGAAACATTTAGAACCAATAACTAATGACAGAAAGAAGGCAGAATAAAGCAAGCAAGAAACAAGAAAGAACAAATGAAACAAATGAATGACACGTTTCCTACTGTACATATGACAATAAAGCTTTCAATTTGAATTAATGAATGAACAAAGAAAGAAAGAAAGTATCAAGACAACATGGTAAAAGAAAAATTGAAATCAATAAACTAAGAAAGACATGAAGAAAGTAAAATAAAGAATGCAAGAAAATAAAGTGCAAACGTTCTTTATTACAGACAAGAAGGCTGGAGTCCCGGATCTGCCTAAAGCTGCCGGTGATGTTGGACTGCACACGGTCAGGCCAATACAAGGGAGCCTCGGCACAAAGCAGCTTCACAACTACCTAGGCTTACAGGCCTACCTGAGCAAACCCAGGGTGACAGTGGCAAGGAAAATCTCCCTGATGTTATAAGGGAGGACCAAGACTCAAAAAGGGACCCGACCTCCATGGTTTATGTAAGAATTCAACTAAGGTACCCAATTAATACGTTTATAATAATAATGTAAACAAACAGGAGAGATATATAAAAATTAAGAGAGAAGATATTTTTAAAAAATCTAATAAATAAAATAATATATGGACTATAATACATCAGAGGTAAGTTGCTTTGGATAAGAAGCAATAAAAAGAAAGAAAAAACTAAACAAAACAAGAAGAAAAGCAGAAAAGAGCTAGAACAAAGAAAGACAAACAGAAAATGCTTTGGAAGGCTTTTCCGAAATGAGGTTGTGCAGAAAACCAAAAATAGCAATCCACTAGAATAATATAGGCTTCTCGTTGTTGGGTTGCTTTCAGTAAAAGTGGACCTTGTAAGGAGAACTGGAGTTTTTACCGATTGCTGAACCACCACGGCAAATGTTCGGCAAGAAACAAAAGAAAAAGAATCCAGAACATGTACATTGTGTAGCATAATCTGCAGCCCATGAAACAGCTCCACGTCCTCAGTCCTCCCTAATCGCTGGCTAACATTCCTCAGTGAATACAAATGATCTGAGATTCAGTTTGTATTACAAATCACCTACCACTTTCTCAGTTACATACAGTTTTAGGCCACCATTACATTTGGCAGCTTTGGATTCTTGACTCCATAATCCCCTTTCCACGGACCTTCATTCCAATCTATGTGAGCTTTAGCATATGTTAGCCTCTTCTTCTTAGCCTGGTCCCCTTCTGAAAAAGTGGTGTCGTGGCTGCTACCCTTAAAAAAAGACCATCCCTGATTAAGCTTCTTAGGACTGAAGAAGGGAACTTGGCATCCCGATGAAGTGTAAGGGAAGCTCACACCAAACCCTCAGCCTAAAGCCTGTAGTAGCTGTATGTTCTGACTTTATTCAGTTTTTTGATACTGCACACAAATGTCCTGTATTTTCTGCTTGCATTCTAATAACGAGACTGAGAAATAATGACATATGGTCATCATAGCATTGCTACAACAATGGTGACCTAAGACTGTTCAATATTCAGTATTTAGGTGACTCAAATGATCAGACATCTTACTGCAACATCATGCTGTTCGTTCCTTCAGCTCTAACTCCTGATGAACACAGCAGTCTGGCTCTAACATAAGGCTTCTTTTTAGCACAGTAACGTTTTAAGTGGTATCTGTGAATGTAAAACTGTATTGTAGAGCTTGATAAAGGTTTGATAAAGGAATCCCTAGTCCATGTGGTTCTATCAGCTACTGATGAATGATGGTTCTTGATGCAGTGCCGTCTGAGGGAGCGGAGATCACCCCTCTTCAGATTAGGTTTGTACCCTTACCCTTTATACACTGAAATTCCTCCAGATTCTTAATCATTTAATGATATTATGCTCTGTAGAGGAAGACATATATAAATCCCATCCAGTCTTTCTCTGAGGAACATTGTTTTTAAACATTTCAATCATGTTCTCACACATTTGTTGATAAACTAAAGATCCTCTGCCCATCTTTACTCCTCAAACACTCAGGCTTTGTACCAAATCATGATTATAATCACCTTTTTGAAATCACATCATTATTTAATTTTTTAAAATTCATTACTAGACCTAAATTACCTCGTCTCAACTTTTTTGGAATGTGTTGCAGGGCTAAAATGCCAGAATGGCTGTTTATTAACAAATTAAAAACATGACATATCCAGGGTTCAAGCTGTCTGCAATAAAAGGCAAAGCCTATCCAGAACTTCTTTTACATGTAAAATTAGCACACGGGTGGCTAAACGTTACGTAGGACCATAATGCGGTCTCAGATCTGAGTCTCTGACATTTCAGCACAGGCGATTCCTGCATCGCTCACGTTGCTGGTACGGCTAAAGGTTCCCGGAGGGGCGGGAGGGGTACTGGAGGCTGCTGGAGTGTGTAGGTGGGGGCGGCAGGGTGGTGGTGTCACACTCCAGCTCAGGACTGTTTTCTAAGGCCTGCAGAAACATGAAGGATTTTTCCACTTGGTTTAGTCTCGCTCTCCCCGCAGATCTGCCATCTAAAAGGGCCTAGCGTGCCTAGATCTCGCCGAGGCTCGTTCCACCCAATGAAGATGAATGGGCGTTATCGGCGAGCCCATCTGAAAACATGGCACTCCGCATCGGGGCCTTTGAAGCAGATCCCGTGTTGCGCTGCCATGTCCAACAACAAGGAAGTGCCAATCAGATTGGCCCGCCATGCAACAACGCTGCCACTGTAGCAATGTTTTCTTCTATCTCTATATGGGTAGCTCTGCTGGTAGGTAGAAAGGAGCAGCAACAACCCACGGGAAAAAACACACACATTAAGGGTTTGTAGCCACGCTGAAACACGAGGGCGTTGTGTAACCCAGCAGTTGAAGGTTTCAGGCTTGAAGCCACTGCTCCAGAGCTAGCGAGCACCAAATGATTCCCATTGCTAAGCCTGACATCAGATTATTTTGGGTTTTTTCCACTTCAGATTATCAAAACGTTCTTCAGAAATATTTACGCAACTGCTCGTTGGAAAATGCTGGAGTATAAATAACCAGCACACATTTAACTGAAATAAAGTACATGCCAACAGTTTACAGGTTGTACTTCTCTGACAGGTGGAAAATGTTAAAATAAATGACAAAAATAATTTCCTGATTTCTTTTTATTGTCATCATATATTGTTACTGTATGTTTGCTATCCTCTCTGTAACTCTTGTTTCTGCTGCCGCCCGTCTTAGCCAGGAGTTTTTTAATCTCGTTGAGAATTTATGCCGCTTAAATAAAAGTTAAATAAAAATACAAATAGAAATAAATATTAAAAGCTACTAACATTGAAGAAAGAAAAAAAAGATTAAATATCATATAAAAGTTATAAGAAGCAAACAGAAAGAAAAGCATTAAACAAAGACCAAAATAATCTAAACATAAAGTAATAAAACACAATAAAGACAAACAAAACCATAAGCATGAACGTATAAGCAGGAAAGCAAACAAGAAGGGCAGGATAAAAAGGGAGAGCAGACAGAAAGAAGAAAGAAATAGAAAAGCATAAATATGAAGCAAGTTATTAAAAGAAATAAAGTAAGAAATAAAGAAAGCAAAAAAGAAAGGCATAATTTAAATTATTAAAAGGAAATAAAGGGAGAAAAAAAATACGATATAAAGGAAGAAATGAAAAGAAAGCAAAAAAGAAAGGCATGGGATTAACACGGGAAAAGTATGAAACAAAGAATAGAATTAACAAGATATCAAATATAAGACAGAAGAAAACGAAAGAAAGAAAGAAAGACGAATGGTCAAACTGCATTTTGTGGATTAAAAAACAAACAAACAAACAAACAAACAAACACACCCTCAGCAGAAAACTTAAATCAGACATTTCTGTACATTTTCACAGACTTTTAACAAACCAATTATAAGACCTTACAATGCTCTTTTTAAATATATTTTATGGCTGATATTTCATAATCACGTTTGTCCTAGCAGAGAGTAAAAAATTAGCATGATGATTTCTGCCTTTCAAGACAGCAGGTGTCGCAAGGGTTCACTCGTACTAGTTTTCTGCCATTCAAGACCAATTTTTATTTCCTATTATAATCCTTAAGATCTTGGCAGTTAAATTTGATCAGTTGGACGTTAAATGGTGTATGCAGGTGCTTGAAAGTTTGTGAACCCTTTAGAATTTTCTATATTTCTGTATAAATATGACCTAAAACATCATCAGATTTTCACACAAGTCCTAAAAGTAGATAAAGAGAACCAAGTTAAACAAATGACAATGATCCAATATTACATATTAGTGAGTGGCAAAAGTATGTGACCCTCTGCTTTCAGTATCTGGTGTCTGTGAGACCCCCTTGCTGCAGCAATAACTGCAGCATAAACGTTTAACTGTAGCTGTATGAATCAGGTCCTGCACCACCAGCTTGCGAGGCATTTTTAGCCCATCCTCCGTATACAGCACCAGCTTCAGCTCTAGGATGTTGGGGGTTTCCTCAACATAGCTGTCGCTTCAGTCCCTCAACAACATTCCATTGCGATTAAGGTCAGGACTTTAGGCTTGCCCTTCCAAAACATGAACTTTATTCTTCACCTTCAAATCAACTAGCATCCTAGAGGTTCAAATACTTTTGCCACTCACTAATATGTAATAACTGGATCATTTACCTCAATAAAGAAATGACCAAGTATAATATTTGTCCCATTTGTGTAACTGGGTTCTCTTTATCTACTTTTAGGACTTGTGTGAAAATCTGATGATGTTTTAGCTCATATTTATGCAGAAACAGAGAAAATTCTAAAGGGTTCACAAACTTTCAAGCACCACTGTATCTGTAAAAGAATTGCAGAGCTGGCTTCTGTTTGACCCTTATGGTCTTCCATACAGTATGTATAAGACTGCATTAGTTAGACAGACCTAAGCTTACACACAATCCAACCTAAACTGAGATGTAGCTCCTTATAACTGCAAACAACACAATAACTCTTAGGCCATACGATAATCGTAAGTTATTTAAAGATATAATAACAATAGAAATGACTTAAATTGTGGAAAATATCTACATTTTTGCTCCAATATGCATGTGACTCTTGGCATCAGGTGGAAGTTAATATGAAAACTTCTCAGAAACCCTTTTACAAAAAAGTGCCTTTCTTTGGTGCTACGAGGCAATCTGCGATATTTTAGCGAGGATAACCCATTTCAAAAGAGGAACTAATCAGCATATTTTATCCCTCCCTCACAAAATTCCTCCTTAACAGCAGATCAGATGACTGCTAATCACTCTCTTTATAACGCAGACCGAAATCAGTAGTTACGATGAATACAAGCGCATTAGCAATTTTGTGCATGATGACGGCTGTTTGTTCGTACCTTACGGCTCCGCGGGACGTCTCCAGCTCAGTTTAATTACGCTTGATTGGTTCGTTCTGCTTTTGTTTCAGAGAAAGGCATCACGCGTGCACGGTACAGAAGAAGCCGGCGATGAAAGCGAGGGGTTTTTGTGGTTTGCATATTCGCAGTTTGTATAAGTAAGCACATAAATGCAAGTCAAATAAACACCTAAATCTCTCAGGAATCAGGAGAACAAGTGCGGACTGAAGTGTTTGTTTTGGAGGATAAGGCCTATTTCCTTGGCCTGTCTGAAAGAGGGATTTGTTCTGATCCTTTAAAATGTGTAATGCGGTATTTGCGTACGTGCAAAAACAAATAATCAGAACAAATAATAGGGCAGCCTTTTGAATTGAAATCCCCTTGTATACATTTGGTTGATTTTTCTAAATGAACAGAAGGGAACTTTAAATCTGGAATGTGAAAAGTTTGGACTCTCTTTGGAGTTATCCACTAGGGCTTTGTTAACCAACCCAAATCAGAAAAAGTGGTGTGTTAAATACAAATGAACAAACAATGTTGCTTTCTTTCATTGCAGATAATATGAACCCTAGATATTTCATGGTTTTTTTCTGGTAAACATTTCATTTGTTAACAAACATCCATTCCTGCATTTCAGGCCTGCAGCACATTCCAATAAAAGGTGGGATGGGGCCAATGTAGGACTAATAATGAGGGAAAAAAGCCTCTACAGTGCATAATATCATTAATAAATTAATAAATTCCTAAACTGAGGCATGACCTCCGCTCCCTCAGACGGCACTGCATCAAGAACCGTCATTCATCAATAGCTGATAGAACCACATGGACAAGGGGTTCCTTTATCAAACCTTTATCAAGCTCTACAATACAGAGTTACATTCACAGATACCACTTAAAACGTTACTGTGCTAAAAAGAAGCCTTATGTTATAACCATGTCCAGAAGGGGCGTCGGCTTCTCTGGGCCTGGAGGCATCTGGGATGGACCATCACACAGTGGGAACGGGGATTGTGCTCAGACCCATCAGTATAACAGATCTTTTTTTGGAAGAAATAACTGTTATGGGGAACCAAAAGCCAGAAAAAGTCCAAAAGCCAGGCTCTGGCATGGTATGGGGTCGGGTCAGGGCCCTTGGTAAAGGTCATTTCCACTTCTGTGATGCAGCATTACTGCAGAAAAGTACACTGAGATTTGAGAGCAACACAAGTTGCCTTCAAGACGCCAGTCAGGATATATACAAATGGATGCTCGCAAGCAGACCCAAATTCTTTTGTAAAACCTGCAGCCCTCTGCTAGCCACCTGAAGACGGGCAGGTGCTTCACCTTCCAGCATGAAAACGACTTTAAACAGACCGCCAACAAAAGCAACATCTAAGAGGAATGCAGCCTTCGGACGGGGCTGCGTCCCAAATCGCTTACTTGTACACTGAATATTGTGTGAGATAGTACACATCCAGTAATGCTGTTAGTAATCCGACACACCATTTAGTACTGTAGTATGCGGTTTGGGACGCAGTCCATTAGTCTCCGTGATTGACCATGCAACCTCCACCTGATTAAATTGAGAAATTTGAGAACAACACTGAAAGCTAAACAAAATAAACGATCAACGGAAGCCGAACCGGTTGAAGCGTGGGGCAGAAAAGAAGGATGACCAGGGTATTTCAGTGGAGGAATTTACACGCAAGCCCATAGTTTCTGGATCTAGCAATGCTAAC
Source organism: Ancistrus triradiatus (assembly GCA_025084515.1). Taxonomy (NCBI): domain Eukaryota; kingdom Metazoa; phylum Chordata; class Actinopteri; order Siluriformes; family Loricariidae; genus Ancistrus; species Ancistrus triradiatus. The sequence goes on along the minus strand of JAJAGP010006157.1, from coordinate 12,642 downwards.
AAACCATCAGATGCTGACTCAGATGATGGCTCACAGGTCTTCCTCTGTACAGCCCCGCCAGCTGGCCGGATGGTAAGCATGCGGTCTGGACGTCATAATGCATTGAAATTCATCCATCTGTATCATATGCTCAAACTTGAAGTGGGAACATCTACAAAATGATTGAAAACCATTACATGCCCCTACATTCCTCAATAAAATCTGCACTCTGATGCTAACAGAGAAAACCAAGTTCCTTCTCGTTCAGGATCCAATCGGTGGACAGGTTTTATTTTAGAATAGCCTGATAATCTGAATTTATTATGATGTTTTTCACATTTAATATTATAAATGTTTAGAATGGATGTTGTTGTTTATGTTCAGGTGACTTATGAGGTGATTCTGATTAAATCTGAGAGAAGAAGGGAAACAGAATCATCACCACATACGTCCAAAAGCTACAATGAATTAGTTTGACCAAGACTATAATATAATAATAAATAATTGTTTTAGGCTATATAGTATTTAATGTTATGCAGCCTTAAGATTCAGCTGCATATTCATACCATGAATAGATGAAGGAGTCTGAAGAAATCCCAAGTTACCTTCACTTACGTAAACACCTAGGCGTGACTAGGTCTGATTTACCTTGACGTCTTGGATCGGCATGGCACGCATATCTGACACCGCCGGCTACCCCTCCTCGTCTACATCAGGTATGAAAGATCAACAAATAAGAGTCACTTTGACTTTGCTCTCATTGGCTTCACTGTGCTGCACCTTGTCGTGTCACAGGTTCTGTGTATATACTGACTAACGACCAGCAGATGCCCACCTGACCTCATCGCTCCTGACCTCTCTAGGAGGCTTTTCCGTAATCACTTTCTCAGAAGTCAGACGGGTCAGGTGGGGAGACGTCCTTCCGACCCCTCTCTTCTGATTCATTTCCACCTCTTTACTTCCTGCGTCATCATTTCCTTTCTGGGGTGACGCCTAATGCTGCAAGAGGCCAAACGGGGAAGGATCGTTCAGCCGCTCAAACACTTCAGAGGGTGGAAGGAAATTATAAGGGATCGGGCAAATTAGAGCAGCGTGCCACCCGTCACCGAGGACCAAGGAGGGCACGACCCCTGGCGACCTCACAGGTACATGGCGGAAGAGTGAATCACAGTGAGAACGGGTTGTAATGGCCAAGAGAGACATGTTTTGTTGATCCAACAGGAACCCAAGCACACAGATCGAGAGCTAAGCCCAAAAGCAGAGGGGTATATATACATACAGTGAAGATACAGAGTGTGAAAGGGATCAAAAGAGCCCAAAAAGGGTGCCTCATCCTGTCAGGCACGAGGTGTGGTCACCTTTCTAGAAGACCTCCTCAGATCCAGGCGTTTTATGTGAACATGAGCCTCTATCGGATAAAACCTGCCTCCGTCCTAAACAGAACGCATCCATCACAGGCCTGATTAACACACTCCAGATGTTTGGGGCTTCGTATTTCAGGAGCGCCCGAGCCTTTGTTGTGATAATGATACAGTTACCCACATTCCAGCTGTTTATTTTCCTTTGCGTTCGAGTACAGTCAGGCTCAGGATCCTGGCCGAGCCGCACTTCAGATGGAAGGAAGCTCAATTAATCTTTCTGCTGTGCTCGTTCTACATCGTCTCTCACACGAGCTCTGCCTCGCAGCTTGAATTACGGACGTCTGTGCTCCCGCTGTACTGTAACGCCCAGCCCTGACCGGACCACCAATATCCATAATATCCGTCTGAAGCCTGTTCCACCATGTGTGTGTGTGTCCCCATAAAACCACTGCTCCCAACACCTCCTACCAGCTAGGTCAGAACGGCCCAGGTGATGGCGATCAAAACGTCCATCCTGCTTCTCTCAGTTCACTCTCAACGTCTGTCAACTGGGCAAAATGTCTAGCAGTCAACGATCTCTCACCAAGAGGTACACCACCCAAAAGTAGCCTCTGACAGCCTTTTAATAGGGCAGCGCTATAGGGGAAGATTTTTCTGCCCTCTTGTGGCGAGATTGTGTCTAATCAGACCACACCTGTAATCATTTACTTATCTGCCTGAGACAGATCTAATCCTCAACCCAGTTCAACAAATGAGACAAAAATATTATGCAGATATGTAGAAAATTCTAAAGGGTTCACAAACTTTCAAGCACCACTGTGTATGTATATACAAGTATATATATATATATATATATATATATATATATATATATATATATATATATATACACATATACACACATACACAGTGGTGCTTGAAATGCCAGCCTCCCTTAGCCCTAAACATGAATTCTTTTTGGACTGAGTCTGACCCCGATATTTCTGGTGACCTTTCATTTGGCTGTTGTTAAGCAACACATCAGGCTGCAGGGCCTCTATAATTAGCAAAGCTATTAGTTTAATGACACGTCCAAGTAATGAGGTGATTGTTCCTTGTGTAAGCCAGTTGGATAAACTGTGCTGCTGAGAAACGCTACGCTGTTAATTGTAAACATTTCTGTGTGCGCTTGTTTTTGGTTAATAAGATGCTTTGTTTGGGGAGAACCTCTGAGGGACTTGTTAATTGACAGTGTGGTGCAGTGGTTGGTGTTGTCACCCCACAGCTCCAGAGACATGGGTTTGAGCCCCGGCCAGTTACTACGATCACCTGCCTAATATCGTGTGGGTCCCCCTTGTCGCTCTGCAACCATGAGTGTGTTTAAGTGCACTTAGTAATCCGATTACTGCAGGAAATCAGACTTTGTCAGTAATCCGATCAACGAGTTTATATGCACTTGAGTAATCAGACAATGGGAAACCTCCGGGTTTACACGACTCGGTTAATAATCGGATTTCTCCTTTGCAACCAGCCAATAATCTCACAGAAATGTGTGACGTAAACTTCAAACTTTAATATTAAATAATCAAATTATTCATTTTCTCGAATATATACTGCGTTTCCACAAAGGGTTCGATAGTCGTTTCGCTGCCTTTAATTCCGTGGAGCATTTAATTCTGGGGTTGCCAGATCCAGCAAGGAAACAAAATGCCAAAAGTCAATGGAAAAGAGGCCAATTAAAGCCAAGTTTAGAAATACGTGGACCTGGCAACCGTGGGGAATGATCGTGCACATGTGCAGACAAAATACAATTAACAAATGAAAGTTAATTGAAGTGAACAATACCTAAAACATAAATAAGTACACAAATCAATCTGGTCATTAATGACATTAATAAGGGTTTTGGTGGAACAGTTTAACTACCTGTTATTTCTTATTATAAGTAAGTATTTTTGTACAAATGTAATATCCTATAGTTTGTATTGCCACACCGCTCATAGCCCCTCCATTCCCAAATGCCACCCTTAGTCCTAAATAACCTGAATCCATTTCAGACACTGACCAGTCTGAAAGCACTGATTATAATCGGGTAACTGGTATACATGCAATGAGTAATCTGATTACTGGAGTAAAATCCAGCTCTCTTTATCGGATTTCTTAATGTGATTTGTAGATCGGAGTACGCTGTTTACATGACCCCTTAAATAATCAGATAACTGCAGAAATCCCACTATTAATCTGTTTGCCAATCAGAGTACAGACTTTATTTAGGCATGTAGAGAACGGACTGATTGATATGTTTATTTATATATATCTTTATAAGCAAACATTTGAAGATGCCACAGTACTGAGAAAAAGACCAAATTCTGTTTGCATGTTTATATCGTGTGATTTTCAGCTCGATTTGGCAATCGCAGACAAAAATGACCTCACACAGTTCTTGTGTTTTGCCTTCTTTGATGTTTTAAGCACTAAAATATTAAATTTCCACCTCTGAAAAAACTCTGTGCACCCCTGTGATTAATTAATGGTACGTGCTGGGTCACATTACATGAACAGGTAGAACTAAAAAGGAGCTAGTCCAGTTGTTCATCAGAATTACAGGCACAAGGTGACCTTCAGGAAACCTACAAAAACAAGCTTGGACCAAATTCGGCGGCTCTCCTGGAGCTGGGGAGAGGGGGACCGAAATCAGGGCTGGAGTGACAGTAAGAGGGCTGCTGATTACACCCGAGCACGAAGGACGAAGAGCCGCAAAAATCAGCCTCCAGTGGGGGAAAAGCTCCTAATCAGAGCTCCGAAATGGCCCACTCGACAATCACACACGATACAGAAAAAAAGCTTCCAATTCAGCACTGATTGCAGCGCCTCCCCCCCCGTCCTCCCCCGCCTCACTCCTTACTATTAATGCTGCTCCAGCTCCTCCAGGCTGCCAATCACACGGCCTCCTCACCCTCTCCAGCTCTTTAATACGCATCAATAATTGAACAGCCGTTCTAATCTGTCCTCGGTCCATCAGGTGGTAATTGGTGTTGTTTTAATACCACCGTCCAGACGCTGGGCACTGGGGGGGGGGGAACCCTACAAATGCAGCAGGCATTATGAGAGCAATAACACGCAAATTTTAACTTTGGACCCCTTAAAAGTCGACTCGAGTCGAGCTCGACGTTACAGTGAAAACCTGCAATCACTCGGCATGATGAACTACAGGCTTCAGAGCGCATTCACAATTAGCTGCAGGTTATACTAACTACTGAATCACTGGCCTTCAATACACTACTGAATCACGAGCCACACACCTTCATTTTTATGTTATAACAATCAAATCCGTCAATAAACCAGGGTTTTTGTATGTTCTGTATTTCTGGAGCCCTATTATGGTTCTTAAACCAATAATCAATTAAAGGAACAATTCAGCCCAAAATAAAAAACAGCACACTTCTAGTCTACCAGAGATGGGAAGAAACTACGGATTTTTTTAGGTATCTGTATGTGATTATTTCTGTACTCTTACTTACTTCATATCAAAAGAACAAGCCTTTTTACTCACTACAGTTTCAGAACAGGCTTGTTACTTTACGTTTTCTGAACCTTTTTAATTTATCTACTTTATCAATCTACTCATTTTCTAATGTTTTTAATTTAGGCAATTCTCTACTCAGGCCACCTAATGCAGCGGCAATTCAGAACCCTAGATTTATACTGACATGTTGCAACGCACGAGACTGCCAAGCCGCCCAAAATGGTTCTTACTGATGATTAGGGAGTATAAATTTAAAGGTCTTTTCTAGCACTTTCAATGTTCATTAATGCGTTCTACTCCAAAAAATAACTCTACACACTTTAGACTGTGTTTATTAATCAGACACTAGCGGTTTATCCAGGTCCCTGCAACAGTGAGTTCTATTTCTGTCATGAATATAAGAGGTATATTTTTTAAATCTAATTATTTGTAAAAGTTTAGCATAAGTATTTTACATTAAGTAGTGGAGTGGAGTTTAACAGAAGAACTGGTGTAAAAATGGTTGAAGCTGCAGTTTGTGGGACTAAAATGCAGTGAGTGTTTCAGAGTCGATGAGAACTATAGCTTGGGTTAAAGATCAGGATTTACCGCATTACTGAATATTATGTCTAGTTAGGAGAGATTTAGGAGCATTTATTTAAAACAATCCAAAGTATTTTTGTATATTTTGGTTCCTTGTGTATGAAAACGTTTTAATTCTGTTGTTGCTGTGGTTAGATAAGGATGCTGAGGTCATTTGTAGGATTTTTTGCAGATGATTCATGCAGTTAAACCATTATGTAGGCTCAGTGTCATGGATCTGTGCCTCTTACCCTTAGAAAGGAAGTTTAAAGAAATACTTTTACATTAAGTACATTTAGTGGCGTGCATTTCATACTTCTCCTTCAGTAAAATATATAAACCACATTTGTATCAGATTAGCAGTGGTTTTATTTAAGTAAAAAACCTCTGCCATCTCTCGTTCAGTCACATATCAGTGACGCTCCACATGAACACATTTATCGTTTATCAGCTAAATAAATCCCACATGAATAAGTAGTTCAACTACTTTAGGTTAAACAAGTAGATTCTCAGTAATAATGTATTTATATTAATAAAACATCTATAGTTTTTGTGTGTTCCTATATATACATATATATATAAGACGGTTCAAATATATTTGTGGTTAATTTGCTATTTGCTATTAGTTTGCATCACCATGGTGCAGCTAAAGTTTTCATTACATTTTCCCCTTTACCGATGTAAGAGCACATTTGCGCCCTCTATTGGTCCATATCCTCTGCATAGAGAAAGTATATATAGGTTGTAAGTCATAAGTTGATATGTTGTAGGTAGGGTATATGAGGGAAGGTATAGACTGTAGGGTGTAGGGCATAGATTGTAGGGTATGGGGTATAAGGTGTTAAGATGGAGGAACATTTTTAATTTGCATATCTCTGAATATTTATTGATGTGGTATTTGTAATTAGGGCAAACATGTAGGGTGTAGGGGATACAGAGTAGAATATATGTTACATGATTTAAAGCGTAGGATATAGATTGTAGGTTGTATGGAGTATAGAGTGTGGATTTACACTGTGTAAAGAGCAGGGCATACGGTGTACACTACATTGTTTTAAAGTGTAGCATAAAGATTGTAGGGTGCATGTAGGAGGGTATAATGTATAGCTTGAAAGGTGTAAGTTTTAGGGTGTAGGAAAAAGGTTGTAGGGTGTATGGAGTAGGGGACAGGGTACAAGTTGTAGTGTACTGGGTGTAAAGAGTAGGGTATAGGGTTAAGAGTGTAGGTTGCAAGGTATAAGATTCACGGTTCAAGGTGTAGGTTGTGGGGGTGTAGATTTATATTTTCAATTTTCATATTCATGGTTATTTATTGATCTGGTATTTGTAATGAGAGTAAGGCATTATTTGTCCACTCTGCTTTACTGATCAGTTTATTCGAAAGTAACTTTGATATGTTTTGCACTCATGAAATGAAGATGTTGCGGTTTGACATCAGACCCATCTAAAGAATCAAAGTTGGCCCACGTCTATCCTATATGAACAACATCATGGTATTAGAAATAGTAAAATATTCGTCACAAGCAGCACTGCGTTAACACTACAGTAGGGATTAAAAGTGTGCAGACGAACCTCTGTATCTGGGTGTCCCACATGCCCGGTCTGGAGCAGGTCCTCATGCTGTAGGAGGAACCGGCTAATGAGGCCAATCTCTCAAATGAGCCATTACAGGTCTGTGCCTCCAGCGGAAAGGATTTAATCCTGAGGAAATGGCCTTTAAACCACACGCCTGCTTCTGCTCAATAGCGTGGTCAGTTTGCACATCTCTGCCAGGCCCGGCGATGCCACGCACCCTCCCTCCTGGCAGGAAAAAAGACACACGGCATTAAAGTTCACTTAACGTAGACCAGATAAATAAGCAGAGACCAGAGAGCCAATTAAAACAGGTTTGAAGGCGAGCGGATGAAAGCGTTCCTCTGAGCGCTGCTTATTTACATTCGATCCTGTGATTGTGAGTTATGAGGCTCTCCGTCCTTAAACGTTTCCACAAATGCTCATGTGACCACATTGAAGAACAAGTCAGGATTGATAAATGATTCGTTCTCTTTAAAAAAGATCAAGAACAATGTCCAAGCAAAATGGATAGTGCGTGTGTCTCAAAGTTTAAAAGTAAAAAATGAGAAAACAATAAAAGAAACAAGACACAAATATTATACTTGGTCATTTATTTATTGAGGAAAATGATCCATTATTACATATCTGTGAGTGGCAAAAGTATGTGAAGCTATAGTTCCAGTATCTGGCGTGCCCCCAAACCCCACCCCCAAAATGTTTGTGGTAACTGTTGATCACTGTTTACTAAAGTACTAGAGTAAAACCATGGCAGATTCATAATATACACATAGTTTCCATAAGGCACCTTAGCACTACAACTAACAGAACTAACTATAAACTACATACAACCCCAAATCAGAAAAGGTTGGGACAGTATGGAAAATGCATATAAAAACACACAGTGTTCCTTACATTTACTTTGACTTCTATTTCATTGCAGACAGCATGAAAAGATATTTCATGGTTTTTTTTTTTTTGTCAACTTTCATTTGTTAATTTGTTCCATTGCTGCATTACAGGCCTGCAACAATCAAAAAAGTTGGAACACAAGCAATTTAGAGCTAGTAATGAATAAAAAACAAACTAAATAATGATTTGACTTCAAACAGGTGATTGTAATCATGATTTGGTACAAAAGCAGCAGCCAGGAAAGTCCGAGTCTTTGAGGAGTAAAAATGGGCAGAGGATCTCCAGTTTATTAACAAATGTGTGAGAAATTGATTGAAATGTTTAAAAACGATGTTATTCAAAGAAAGAGTGGAAGGGATTTCCATATTTCTCCCTCTACACTGCACAATAGCTGATAGAACCACATGGACAAGGGATTCCTTTATCAAACCTTTATCAAGCTCTACAATAGTTACATTCACAGATACCACTTCAAATGTTACTGCACAAAAAAGAAGCCTTATGTTAAGTGTGTCCTGATCTTAGAGCAAAGCAAGTATACTGTAGCTACTTATGCTTCATTGTAAACATACTGTGTACAATGAAATAAAAGGCAAACCAAATGTAAGAAACACTACTGTTTTTTTTTCCATACTGTCCCAACTTTTTCTGATTTGTGGCTGTAGTTTACAGTAACTATATTTACTGTATAACCATCATTCTACCATGAACTACTAAGGTATCTTATGATAACTATGTGTATATTATAAATCTGCCATGGTTTTACTATGGTACTTACCTGTACTTACTTTACCTGTATTTTAGTACAGAACAGGTAAAACAAGTGTTAATTCTTCACCTAATCACCTTGCTTTTGGAGAAGGGTTTTGAACCAAATTTGTCTGCCTGTGGCTTGGTCCAAACTCTTTAGATATGATTTTGATGATAATTTGTTCATGCCACGATACACTTCCACAAACGTGTTTTGAAGATCAGACTTTGTTCAGATCAGATCCCTGTTCTTTAAATACACAACTGATTGAAACACCTGAATAGTTGCACCTTCAATGGAACTGCTGAGGTTTACATACTTTTACGACTCATAGCTATGCAATATTGGATCTTTTTCCTCGATAAATAACCAGGGGTAATACTGTTTTCTTATCTACTTTTAGGACTCGTGTCAAGCTCTGACGAAACGTTTGTCATTTCGTATCCCCTGTGATTAGCTAACAGAGCGATTGAACAACTAGCTGTAAGTTGATTCATTTCGGTGTTTATTATTGCTGTGTTTTCTACTGACAGATATTTTACTGGGCTGACAAGGTTTAAGTAATCATGGAGGAAATCAGAATAATTTCGCTTAATATGACATTTATGGTTCATTTAAATATGAAGTAAATTTAGGCACAATATAACCACTAAGCTAATTGCTTTGACAAGCAGTTCTACGACCTTACCACTAGCTGGCGCCAAATATTAATTCAATCACCATTGCGGTAACGGTAGTTCGCGATGGCATTTCTAGTCGTTATTTCTCTTAAATTAAAACTAAAACAAGCTAAATAAATTAATGACACATCTTATGCAACATTTAAAACACTAAAATAAAATCTGTTTTGCCTATTTCGGCAACCCAAAGTCGAAATACGACGCTGTCCGGATGGGAAACCAGCTAGCAAATATTTGACACGCATCATAATCTTGGACAGTTTAATCCGGGCTACAAACTTGCCTAAACACAGCTTAGCGAATACTGCTGACACACTCAATGCATAACATTAACACACTTTATCAATGACCAGTACAGGAGAAGCTTACCTTCAGCATGCTACCTGGCCTCCCCTCCATCATTCACCGCTAGGATTGGCTAACGAATTGCAACTGCACCGGAGGCACCACGGTAAAGTTAGTTTTATTTTCGATATTCGTGGTACCGGAGGCGACCAAAACCTATGCACCTGAACTAAAATAAAATATGAAACATCTCGGGTTCATACTGTCTGCAATGTAAGAAATGTACCGTTCCAACTTTTTCTCATTTGTGGTTGAACATTATGTGTGAACCTTTTGGGAAACGCGCCCCTTAATGGTTCAGTCTGTGCCTGATTTTAATGTTGACAACAGCACACAAGGCTGACCACCAGAGTGTCATAATGAGCTCCCTTTAATTAATTCATTAATCCTGTGCCATCCAGATGTGTAAAAAGTGTGAGTGTGTGTTCCAGTGCTTCGTCCTGGTCACTTTCATCCTGTTTAACAGTGCAGTCTGACTCGGGGACGTCCTGCTCTCTTCTTCTCCTCCGTCTGTACACCGGTTTCTCATCCAGCTGTTCATCCTTTAATCCTCCTTCTGCTTCCAGAGCAGATCTCAAGCAAGAGGAGAACCTGGAGGACATGAGGATTGAAATCTACAGCAAAATTTAAACTCTTTTGTCCTACAAACACTTAACATACACACACCGGCCACTTTATTAGGTTGCCAATATCGGGTTGGTTAGATTCAACAGGCGAACTGATGTACCTAATAAAGTGGCCGGTTAGCGTATAAGATATCCAAGATAAATAAACCAATTCTGGTTTGGAACAGTAAATTCAGCGTACTACTACCTTTCGATCCTCTTGAGATTTTCCTCCATTTTGTTATTAGCAACTCCGACAAGAAAGTCGATGTATTCCTCGGAGACCAGGACGTTTCCCCTGTGGCTGACAGGAACCTCTAGACAGTGGGTGCTGCGTACAGCCTGAGTTTAAAACAACAGAGCCACAAACGTAATCTCATCTCCATGTAAAACACAGAGAACATGCCAAACTTCAAACAGGACCTGCAGTACGCACCACTTAGAATGTATTGTAAAGTATTATAAGGTAATCACCATGATGATTTTTCCTTTCTTCCCCACGGTCACGCCGGAGTTCCTGAACCCTGAGTTAATGGCCACAGTGTGCTGAAAAACAAAGCAGCAAACATAATGTCATTTACTCGTGTAGCTTTTCCCCATCCATCCCAGATGCCTCCGAGCCCAGAGAAGCCGACGCCACTTCTGGACATGGTTATAACATAAGGCTTCTTTTTAGCACAGTAACGTTTTAAGTGGTATCTGTGAATGTAACTCTGTATTGTAGAGCTTGATAAAGGTTTGAAAAAGAAATCCCTTGCCCATGTGGTTCTATCAGCTATTGGTGAATGATGGTTCTTGATGCAGTGCTGTCTGAGGGAGCGAAGATCATCCCTCTTCAGTTTAGGTTTGTACTCTTACCCTTTATATACTGAAATTCCTCCAGATTCTGAATGGTTTAATGATATTATGCTATGTAGAGGGATAGATATGGAAATCCCTTCCAGTCTTTCTTTAAGGAACATTGTTCTTAAACATTTCAATCATTTTCTCACACATTTGTTGATAAACTGGAGATCCTCTGCCCGTCTTTACTCCTCAGAGACTGAGGCTTGTGTGGATACTGCTTTTGTATCAAATCATAATTATAATCACCTGTTTGAAATCACAATTATTTCATTTTTTTACCTAATCACTAGACCTAAATTGCCCCATCCTACCTTTTTTTGGAATGTGTTACAGGCCTGAAGTACAGGAAATGAAGCTGACCAGAGGAAAAAAAAAAAAAAAAGAAATATCTCAGGTTCATACTGTCTGCAATGAAATAATAGTCAAAGGAAATGTAAGACACACGGTGTTTTGTTTAATTAGCCTTTTCCATATCGTCCCACCTTTTTCTGACATTCTAAAATTCATGTTTTGTCTGCTCTTCTTTAATTTCTAGTTTCTGGCTGTACTTTTCCATTTAAAGTCAAGTATCTGGTTTTATTTATACCGTAATAATAAACATTTGTAGTCTACATTTGTATAAATTCATAGTTTTATCTGCTGTTTTTAATAATAACCCTGATTTCAAGCAGTCTGCAAATGTCCTATTTCAAGCTTATCATTACTTTACAGTTGTGTGTGTTTGCTGTTACCAGCAGTTGTGCATCCTCTAACCGTTGGCACTGTACATGAAGCACACACGGCTCAAACTTAAACACGGCGTCTCCACATGACTTCAGCAAACCAGCCATCTGTTTAAGAGAGAAGCAGCAGTTACCCAGACGATGGTATTAAAGTAAAGGCGGTGTATGGGTGCCAGTGGTTAGTGCTGTCACCCAATAGCTTCAGAGAGACTAAGCAGGTTAAATAAACCAAACTATCTCTCATATTAAACCTCTTACCACGTCGTCTTTAGTACACTTCTTATGAGAGACGAATAACCAGCAGCAGTTCTGCTTCTGCACATCTGTACAGTCTGAGACCTGAATTAAAGAATATTAAATCACAATTCAATTACAATACTGCATTATATATTTACACACACATTGTTCAGGCTTACAGCCTAATTAAAGCATTTGATACTGTTCATGCGCTTACACTGTATGGACAAAAGTATTGGGACACTGGACTTTATAAATACACCTGTAGTAGCGGGGCGGAAGGAAACACCTGAATTCAATGATTAAGAACTGTGTGCCAATACTTTCCATATAGTGTATATTAGCTAATGTAGTAACATCATTTGTTTGTATACTTTACCCCATCAATAAGGATGATCCTTCCTGAACACGAGCTTGTAGTAAAGTAATGATCCGAATTATTAATAAACGACACGATATCTACAATATCTTCATCTATGCTGCCTTTTTTACTGAAGTCCATCTTGTTTAGGCACTGTTTCTTCCATTGCTTGAAGCCATTTTGTCCTTCCATGGTTAAAAACTGATTAATCATTAAACAGAAAGTTTTT
>JAJAGP010006156.1:0-24540 GCA_025084515.1 Ancistrus triradiatus | reverse complement strand
CAGGGAGTTTTTCCTTGCCACTGTCGCCCTAGGCTTGCTCAATTTGGGATTGGACGTAGTTATTAGGAGGTAATCTAAACTTGTAAAGTTGCTTTGAGACAATGCTCCATTGTAAAAAGCGCTATATAAATAAATCTGACTTGACTTGACTTGAATTTGATGAAGCAGAAGAAAAGATTCTTCATCAGTTTTTCCCCCAAATAAAAAGACTAGAATTAATAGACTGTGATTCCTACAAAGTGGTGTTCATCTTTGATGGTCTGGATGAGTGTCGACTTCCTCTAAATTTCCAAAATAATGAGGTTGTGTGTGATGGAACAGAATCAGCCTCAGTGGATGTTCTGCTGACGAACCTCATCAAGGGGAATCTGATTCCCTCTGCTCTCCTCTGGATGACCTCTCGACCAGCAGCAGCCAATCAGATCCCTCCTGAGTGTGTAGCCCAGGTAACAGAGATACAAGGGTTTAGTGATCCTCAGACAGAGGCATACTCCAGTAAGAGGATCAATAATCACATCTTGGCCAATCAAATCATCAGTCACATGAAGTCCTCAAGAAGCCTCTACATCATGGGCCACCTTCCAGTCTTCTGCTGGATTTCAGCCTCTGTTCTAGAGAGAATGCTGGATGAAGCAGAAGGTGGAGAGATCCCCAAAACTCTGACTCAAATGTTCACCCACTTCCTGATCTTTCAGATCAAACACAAGGACCAAAAGTACCAAGGGAAATATGAGCTGGATCCTGAGCAGAGCAGAGAGAGCATTCTGGCTCTGGGAAAACTGGCTTTCCAACAGCTGGAGAAAGGAAACCTGATATTCTATGAGGAAGACCTGAGAAAGTGTGGCATTGATGTGAGAGAAGCATCAGTGTACTCAGGAGTCTGCACCAAGATCTTCAGAGAGGAGTTTGGACTGCACCTGGGGAAGGTCTTCAGCTTTGTACATCTGAGTGTTCAGGAGTTTCTGGCTGCTTTATTTGTGTTTCTCACCTTCATCAATAAAAATCTAACAGATGAACCATCCACTGATCTGTTTGGACTTTACAGTAAGTCAAATGTGTTTGAGTTCTGGAACACTGCAGTGGACAAGGCCTTACAGAGTGAGAATGGATACCTGGACCTTTTCCTCCACTTCCTCCTGGGTCTCTCACTGGAGTCCAATTAGACCCTCTTACGAGGCATCCTGCCACAGACAGGAAGTAGCTCTCGCAGCAAACAGGAAACAGTACAGTACATCAAGAAGAAGCTCAGGGAGAATCTCTCTCCAGAGAAATCCATCAATCTGTTCCACTGTCTGAATGAACTGAATGATCAATCTCTAGTACAGGAAGTACAAGCCTACCTGAAGTGAAAAGACATAATGTGTCTTGATGGAGTCAGACTCTCTCCTGCTCAGTGGTCAGCTCTGGTGTTTGTGTTGTTGAACTCAGATCAGGAGCTGGATGAGTTTAATTTGAGTAAATATGATCCATCAGATGAGTGTCTTCTGAAGCTGCTGCCAGTGGTGAAAGCTTCCACAAAAGCTGTGTAAGTATAATATTTTCAGACAATAATGCAAACAGGAACATGTAATCCAGTTTTGTTCTTTAGGCCGTGATCACTAAAGTGTGAATAAACCACTGGTGTCTAATTGATCCTGTTATAGATATAAGACTGAACACAAATGACATTCTCAAAATATTAATATTTCTAACAAAAACAACAACACAAATCAAAATGCAAAACAAAAAACTTTTTTTTTTATTGAGGTGTATCTCTAATTGTTATTAATAATTGTAGATTTATTTTACTATTACGCTAATATGGAAGTGAAACGATTTTTATTCACAAGCCGTGAAACCCGCCGGTGGTTCTTGTCCATCAGTTTCGTCTTATATCCACACTTCTGACAAGAATTTCTTGTAGACTTTGATTTTTGCCACTGGTGGTAGAGCCATATGACCAATTTCATACACCTGCAAATTCAGCTACTTTCTTAATACTGTGGCCTTTGGCATGCCCAAAGGCAATCACTTGGCTCTACCTTTTTGCCAATCAGTAACATCTGCTTTGCAACCCATTTTCCACGCTCTTCTCAATCTCTGAATCCCGTTGCACACCCCACAGGTATCATAGCCCGATCATCCTCATGCAACGGCATCTTCAACAGCCTGAAGTAAATACTACCGTAAACATGCAAAGTGGCTTTTTTTTTGTCCAGTGAGCTGTCCTGTACTAGAGTAAATGTACAGATGATGCTACTGAAATATTACAGTTGGTCCTTAAGTAGAGGAAATGAGTAAATGTAATTTGTTACTGTTCATCACTGATACTGATATTAATTACTGTTGAATAAATAGTAGTATCAGTAACTTTGATCAGA
The DNA here is from genome assembly GCA_025084515.1 of Ancistrus triradiatus. Classification (NCBI taxonomy): domain Eukaryota; kingdom Metazoa; phylum Chordata; class Actinopteri; order Siluriformes; family Loricariidae; genus Ancistrus; species Ancistrus triradiatus. The sequence continues at coordinate 22,180 of JAJAGP010006156.1, read as the reverse complement.
GCTGCTGACCATCTCTATAAATTCATCTTTATCTTATGTTTTTTAGTGTCTGATACAGTGATCTGATCTTAATCTTCATTTCTCTATTAGGCTGAGTGATTGTAAGCTTACAGAGAAAAGCTGGGCAACTCTGTTCTCAGTTCTCAGTTCAAACTCCTCCAGTCTGAGAGACCTGGACCTGAGTAATAATAAGCTGCAGGATTCAGGAGTGATGCTGCTCTCTGCTGGACTGGAGAATCCACACTGTAACCTGGAGATACTCAGGTGAGATCTTACACACACCTGCTTATATTGGGTGAGTTATATTCTTTGGTTTGGAATGTATTAATCTGATAGTGATTACTGATCGAAACGTTGGATGTACATGGTGTAAGCATTTTATATATGCAGTATTGTTACTAATTGTCCCCATGCACCCACCCAAGCACAAAGAAAGTGATTCCTAATATTATTTTTTACTGTATTTTTTTTGCCATTTTCATTTGTTCTTTAATTTAATTTTAAATTTACTTTAATTAAGCTATCCAAAAGAAAGCTCAAGATGTGCACATTTCTGATAAAAAGAAAACTAAACTGAATTTACCACAGCTGCCTCTGTTAGCTCCTCCACACCATGTCAGACTCCAGCCCCTGCTTGGAGCACTTGTTCCTGGGTTGAGCAATAGCGCTCCATCAAAGCTTGTTTTGAGAACTTTTGAATAGCATGTGTTTGGACTCAAAGCAGGGGCTTTCAATCAGTAATGGTATGGTTCCAAGCCATATCTTGAAAGTTCTGTAAAGCTTGATGCTTGCATTTGCTTTCTATGTTGCCTTCTTGCATATACTGGTAAGAGCAGGTAATTGTCTGTAATGTTGGTGTGTGTCCTATGTGGGCGTCTTCATAAAGAGTGCTATGAGCAATATTTCTGTGCTTGGTTCTTCTTCTTCTTCCACGCCAATGCCACATTGGTGTCAGACGTAGGATTTTGTTCGCACCCCGGGAAGTGAGGCAGTTGGAAGAGCGACTGAAGAAAACTGCAGAGGCACCCAGAGCACGAGGACATCTACCGGGGGCTGAGACCCGGGCACTGCCCCTACCTGATTTTCCCGAATTTAGCCAGCCAATAATGCCACAAGAGGTCAGTGTGGCAGGACGATGCATGCATGGTCAGCAATAAGAGCATACTGGCCTGAGTGGAAGCTGACATTGTAGCTAGCGTGACCATCCATTGTGTGAAGATGAATTGCCGGATAGTGGTGTGAGTGAGCATATCTGAGGCAGTGATGGTGAGATTAGGATGCAGTAGCGTGACCAGTGGCCTGACACAGAGAGTTGGGACATGCGCGAGCCATATTTGTGGGGGGACGCATACCGTGCCTGATTGGATTAAACGTGCTGTTGTGGAGACTGCAAACAGACCTTTGGACAGAATGTTTGTTACAGTCAGTGCATTTGTGTGTGTTGAGCCAGGCCTCAAGCACCATGTGTCCAGTGGAATGGCAGTGGTCAAACTGGTCGTTGATACTTGGTTTGTGTGTTGTATTTCTTCTTTGGTTTATAAAGTAGCGTAGTTATGCAGTGTTTGAGTGAACTGTAAGGCACAGATACCAGCAGTGAGCAGATCTAGTTTGTCGAGTTGAGAGTTGTGGAAAGACTTGTTGGGCACCTTCACTACACACCCCTGTCTCTGGATGGAACATTTCCAGGCACGTAGCAGAAGAAAATTTGATGCTCAGATTTCAGGCAGCAGCTCTGGTGACAGCATGCATTGCTCGGTTTGATCGCCTTGCTATTTAGAGTTTTTTTTAATATATTTATTAGTTATTTAGTTTAATTATAAAGCTCAAGTTGTGTGTAATTGTGTGTTTGGTGCATTGATGTACTGGTATAATCTAGAGTAATCTGAGCAAGTCAAGTCAGATCTATTTATATAGCGCTTTTTACAATGGAGCATTGTCTCAAAGCAACTTCAAGTTTAGATTATGTCCTAATAACTACATCCAATCCCAAATTGAGCAAGCCTAGGGCGACAGTGGCAAGGAAAGGGGGGGACAGCCACAGTGGCAAGGCCCCCCCCCCCCCCCCCCCCCCCCAAAAAACTCCCTGAGTGTTATTAGGGAAGAAAAAAAAAAAGAAAGAAACCTTTGGGGAGGGACCCCCAAAGGACTCAAAAAAAAAAAAGGGGGGACAAACCCAACTCTTGGGCGGCGTTAGGATTGGATATAAAAATCTAAGAGCGAAAAAAAAAAAAAAAAACTAAAAAGTCAATGGAGTTCTCTCGTATAGTTTTCAAAATTTAAAAAAAATGGTTTGGGAAGTATTTTTGCCCAACATTTCGGGCATTAAAAGTTGGGCCCGGGTATTGAATGGGGCTGGGAAAAAGCTGAATGATAGGAAGAAACCTTGGGAGGACCAAGACTCAAAAAGGGACCCAACCTCCTTGGGCGGCGTAGATGATAAATCTAAGAGCGAAACTAAAGTCATGGAGTCATAGTTCAAATAAAATGTGAAGTATGCACATCGGCATTAAGTGGCCCGGGTATGATGGGGCTGGAGCTGATGACGGAATCAGCGTGAGTGGAGCTCCAGCGGATGAACATCATGTGTGGGGCTGGAACTGGTACCGGAACACAGCTCTGAGAGAAAACAGAAAATGTAATTGGTTATTGATTAAGAGCACAGTATCTATTAACAATCACTGATGCCATGTGTAGCATGAGACCCCGGCAGCATTAGCTATAGCAGCATAGCTAGAAAGAGGAGAACTGGTAGGTAACACAGCCAAGAGGGATCACATGAGACATGGCAACCCCATGGGTGGCAGAAGACAGCAACCCAACATCTCTGATCACCATAAGACTCTTTGACTATAAACCTCCAGCTCTGCCCTTAGCAAGGCATTCTAATTTCTAACCCGATCACCCCACTCTTTCCTCCAGTCAAAGCAGGCTGAATTAGTGTCCAATCTCTATAAACTTTTCATCTCTGTTATCTTACTTCCTTTAGTGTCTGGTACAGTGATCTGATATCATCTTTATTTCTTCATCAGGCTGAGGTGGTGTGATCTTACAGAGAGAAGCTGTGCAGCTCTGTCTTCACTTCTCAGTTCAATCATCTCTAGACTGAGAGATCTGGACCTAACTGATAATGACTTGCAGGATTCAGGAGTGATGCTGCTCTCTGCTGGACTGGAGAATTCACACTGTAACCTGGAGACACTGAGGTGCGATCTTCACTGTATTCCTGGAAGTTAACATTTTCACCTAAATCTGGACAGACCTCACATACTTTAATAGCTAAAGATGGTGGTGAAGTGCTAAGAATGTAGTGCCCATTCTGGTATAAATATGTAATTGCCCTGCCCATTAATCTGATAGATACAGTTGGAGCATTAAAAGGAGAAAAGGCTGTATCCCAATCCAGTGTACAGTGGTACAAATTAAGTAAATGGAACTCAAATGGTTTAGTTATTAGTTTATTGAATTCATGGTCCTGTTTGTTATATATAGAGAAACTGTTAGAATTCACTCTTTCCCTATTTAAGCTCCTTGTAGAAATAAGCATGACTGAAGTTGGAGCATAAAGCCATCTGCTAAATGACTAAATGTAACCGGTCTGATACAGGGATCTGATCTAATCTAATCTTCATTTCTCTATCAGGCTGAGTGATTGTAATATTACAGAGAGAAGCTGTGCAGCTCTGTTCTCAGTTCTCAGTTCAAACTCCTCCAGACTGAGAGATCTGGATCTGAGTAATAATAAGCTGCAGTATTCAGGAGTGATGCTGCTCTCTGCTTGACTGGAGAATAAACACTGTAACCTGGAGATACTGTGGTGAGAACTTTAGACAAAGTCCCAGAAGTTGAATCAGTTCATGTGGACATAAGGTTTTGTGGGAGAAAAATCACTCATCTAAGTGACTTCTTCAGTCTTCTTCAGTGAAGAAGTTACTTAGATGAATGACAAAACATTTCTCCCACAAAACATTATGTCCAAATGAAGTAATTCAGTTCTGGGATTCTCTCACCTGGATTATTAAGCATGCACCAGGACATTTAGAGAAGGTTGTTGCTTTGTTTCTGTTTCTGGTTTTAGGAAGTATCATAAAACAGAATCAGTGTTTAAAATGTTTCTGAAAAGTGAGTAATGACCAGCTGCTGGCTCAGATTGTGGTTCTGGTTCTGTTTTGGTTCTGTTCTGTACCCCATCTTTCAAAAATGTACATGTGAAATTTCAGCTCCCGCAATGTCTGATTTCCATTATCTGCTAATAGCAGATGATAAGACACCTTTGATCAAGTCTAATGGACTTACTTCATTTAGGTTCAGCTTTGGTAAAAATGTAACTTTGTGGTTTAAACGCCTCCCTTCTTCCCCATAACCTCAGTAAGCTACCAGTGGTACCACTTTCTTATCAAGTTAATTTAATTTTACAGTAAACATTGTGTCAAAGCAGCTTTAAGTCTAGAACCTTCAAATGATAAGCCAGAGGTGACAGTGGAAAGGAACAACCCCTTAATAATAAGAAAGAAACTTTGAAAGGAACCCAGCTGTAATAGGGAACCCATTTTCCTCTGGGTGAGACCGGACAGCAGGAATAAATTCATAAGAGTCAGTCAAATATTTTAAAAATAAAAACACATTTGAATTCATTAGAAATGAGCTTTTGTAATGCATAATGTGTTTTTACTTAAACAATTGTGTGTTTTATTTTGAAAACATGGCTCAAACTTCCCTCAGTGTACCTTTGTTATAAATTAAAGCTACTTGTGACATGTGCAATGAGCAGAACTGGAAAATTTCTTCACCCTACCTTGAAAAAAAAAAACATTCACTTTTCCTAGTCCCATGCTTTGCTGAAAATGTTTTTTATTCATGTCTAACTTGAAATAATAAAGTTAAATATAAAATTTAAAATTAATAAGTATGTGCTTTTGAATTTTTTGTGTTAATTTCAAATCAGGAGCACCAGTGCTCCTGGGTAAAAAGCTTACAATAGTTTCCTGCTATGGTTGATTTACAACAACACATTAAGAAAATGGTTATTCATTATGCAACAACTGATTAATATAAAGAATGTGTGCGACAACAACAATGTTTAAACTCCCTTGAAATGCAACACACAGAGTAAAAATGCAGGCGTATTTGTAATCAGACCTTTGATCAGAGCTGCTGTAATCTCTGTTATCTTACTTCCTTTAGTGTCTGATACAGGGATCTGATCTAATCTTCATTTCTATATCAGGCTGAGTTGGTGTGATCTTACAGAGAAAAGCTGTGCAGCTCTGTCCTCAGTTCTCAGCTCAAACTCCTCCAGACTGAGAGATCTGGACCTAAGCAATAATAACCTGCAGGATTCAGGAGTGATGCTGCTCTCTGCTGGTCTGGAGAATCCACACTGTAACCTGGAGATACTGAGGTGAGGTCTTACACACAGTTCAGTGGATCTTCAGTCCATGTGATTATCCAATCAGCAGTAAGCAGTTTCAGTGCTGATGTGATTATAAAGTCATAACCAGTCAAGTGGAGACAAACCACTGCTTCTTATTCTGATGAATTGAAGTGCATTAGGTTTGGTGATGAAACAGAAGCCACACAGCTGATGTTTCATTTGTCTGTTCACTGTTAACAGATGTTTCCCTCTACATCTCAGTCCTGCCCTTTAATACTTCATCCACTCTGTGTGTGTTACTGATATGTAAGAATTAAGAATTGTTTTTTTTTTTTTTAACTCTGTACAGACTGCGTTACTGCAGTATAACAGATGAAGGATTTTGTGCTCTGGCCTCAGCTTTGAGATTAAATCCATCATCACACCTGAGAGAACTGGACCTGAACTACAATAATCCAGGAGAATCAGGAGTGAACCGTCTGTCTGATCTACAGGAGGATCCAAACCGTAATCTAGAGAAATTACAGTGAGTTACTGATTTAGGATCCATTTATATTTACCAAAAGGAATTTTGCTCCCCTTTTGACACACTGTCTACTTTGGTTCTCTTCTTTATGTCTTGTTTTTGGAATTGTTCCCACCTTCCACACCTTTATAACCCACCTGTGTCTGTAACTAGTCAAGTCAAGTCAAGTCAGATTTATTTATATAGCGCTTTTTACAATGGAGCATTGTCTCAAAGCAACTTTACAAGTTTAGATTATCTCCTAATAACTACGTCCAATCCCAAATTGAGCGAGCCTAGGGCGACAGTGGCAAGGAAAAACTCCCTAGTTCTAGGAAGAAACCTTGGGAGGACCAAGACTCAAAAAGGGGAACCCAACCTCCTTGGGGCGGCGTAGATTGATAAATCTAAGAGCGAACTAAAAGTCATGGAGTCATAGTTCGAATAGAAATGTGAAGTATGCACATCGACATTAAGTGGGCTCGGGTATTAGATGATTAATCTAAGAGCGAAACTAAAGTCATGGAGTCATGGTCGAATAAATGTGAATTATGCACAGTGGAGCTCCATCAGATGTACCATCATGTGTGGGGCCCGAAACTGCGGAACACAAAACACAGTCGGAGAGAGAGAAAACAGAAAATGTAAATTAGTTATTGATTATATATATATTGGACTGTGGTTATAGCCTAGTGGGTAAAAGTACTGGACCTATGGACGCAGAAGGTCCAGGGTTTCAAAATCCCACCTCTGCCAAAGCTGCCACTGTTGGGTCCTTGAGCAAGGCCCTTACCCAACAATTGGCTTGGATTGTAAGACTGGATATCAATTGTAAGTCGTGCTCTGGAATATTAAGTGGCGTTGCTAAATGCTGTAAATGTAAATGTTAAAAAGTGTAAAATGATTAAGAGCACAGTGGCCTATTAACAATCACTGATGCCCATGTCAATCACTGATTGCCAAAGTGTAGCATGAGACCCCGGCAGCAAGGGCATAGCTATAGCAGGCATAGCTAGAAAGCTAGAAAGAGAGGAGAAACTGGAAGGAAAACACAGCCAAGAGGGATCACATGAGACATTGGGCAACCCCACGAGCGGCAGAAGACAGCAACCCAACGTCTCTGATCACCATAAGACTCTTTTATGACTATGAACCCCCAGCTCTGCCCTTATTCTAAGGCAAGGTTGCATGAGTCAAGATCACGAGGACCCAAGCCTAGATGTCTGAAAGAACCCAATCACCCAGAACCAGCTCTGATAGAACTTAATGGAACTGATGTTAATTCTCTTGATGTCGCTGCTGCTGAGGTGCATGACATGATGCTGTTCTGCCCCCCTCTGTTGATAGTGGTACTGCATGATGTGGATGTGTGGTAGATTGTGTGTGATTGTGTAACACTGATTGTGAGGTGTGTGGTAGCTGATGGTGATAGACATGTGATCATGTCTGATCTTTCTGTTCTATTTTCTCTATTCCAGCATCAACCCATTAAGAACAGCATGAAAAGTAACAGCACAAAGGCCAGCACACAGGAAGTGGTTCTACATGCTTTACATGCCAGTGTCTTGTTGGTCACATTTGCTCACAGAGGTGTGTTCTCTGTACATGACTTCACTTCCTGTACATTAATGACTGTAACGATCACCTGAAGCTTGGTTGTTTTGATACAGAGCTTATTATAATAATAGCTGCAGAAGATGAAGCTATGCCACAGGATTTCCTCCAGTAAACTTTATACTGAATTCCAGAGCTTCTGCATGCTTTGAATGTCAGCATCTGAAGTCATTAACTCATTAAGTAAAACTACAAATGAGAATAAGGAAGAACTTTCCTATTGCTTTTAATGAGACTGGTCAACATAACACTATTTTATATATATTTGTTTAGCATGTTGCATTTTCCTGCACTCATTGTACATCAGGAATTGGGTAATGTCTTTATTATTCTTTATTTAATTTTATTTTTGTATTTATTGTTTTTATCTTGGTATAGCATATCACACAACACTCCATCCTTTGTACTTAAAGCTTCAGACTAGTGTTTCTTGTGTTTCACTTTTATCTGTTTAGTTTAAACATTAAACATTTAGTTTACAGCCTAATTGTATGTTTGTGAGGTAGGAATGTGTTTTGTACCATTGTGGAATGTTGTCAGGTACTGTGACTTCCTTGTTTGTTTGTGCATACTTGGAAAATAAAGCCACTTATTCCCCACTCAGGATAACCTCTAAACACAAAATAAGCTAAACATGCCACACTCTGCACAGGAAACAAGTGCTGCAGAAGCCATGTTAAAATCAGTGAATTAACGAGAAGATAGACTGGTACTTGGCTTTGGTTGGTGTTGTGGAATGCTGGTTGAAGATGATTATTCCACTGGTAGTAATATCATTTTAATTATCTTATGTTAACAATTATAGCCTAAATAGGATGTAACAGTAAAAATAAAGGAAAATGTATTTTTAAAAAATACCCTGGTGCTGTAACAGCTACCCCTGCCAACCCTGCCATGAACTGGTGTCCTGTCCAGGGCATGCTTAAATGCCTGAACACTTTAGGAATTATAATGATAGAATTATAATTTTCTAACATTCTGGGCACTGTGGTAGCCTAGTGGTTAAGGTACCTCTGCCACCTGCCACTGTTGGTTCCTTGAACAAGGCCCTTAACCCACAATTGCTTGGATTGTAAGAATCAATCAATTGTAAATCGCTCTGGAGAAGGGCATCTGATAAATGACATAAATGTAAATGTCTTTGGTCTTGTTGGAGATCTTGGGTTTACCTTTAATTTATTTAATTTAAATGAAAGAATGGCCAGCTGATCCCTTAGTGACTGGAGAATCAGGGAAATCAGTTAATTTGAAACAAATATGAACACTTTAAAGTCAGCCTCTTTAGTAGACAAACTTGCACACAGAACTAGGAATTCCAACACGCAACACAAAGAATGGCAAAATCACAGCAGTAATTTAATTAAATGGCAATATGTAAAAACTATTTGAAATCTATAACGATCTTTGTGTGCAGGAGTATGTAGGCTTATCCGAGACACTGATTATACTAAGTATTTACACTGCAAATACACTGCTGTACACATTTTGAATCAAAAAGTAACTGACACTTGGAAGCAACTATGTGGCCCTAGAACACTTAATCTGCCATGGAACCAAACATTTATTGCTTCACATTCCACAGATCAAAGAATGCAACGCCTTTTTTATGAGGAATCGTAGGTCATAAAATGGTCATTAGAACGAGGACATTTTGTGTTAAATTTATCATCTATAACTTCATAATCTTCCAATTGTGAATTATCCAGCTAAAATAATTCTTTATGTTTAAATTTATACCAAACTTCACACATCTATGTTAAATACGATAGCTGCAGGATTCTTCAATTTCTTTAAACTTGCATTAAGTTGATTTAGAACCCTAAACTGTATTATGTTGTTCTTTTATTATTTTGATATTCTTTCTTTTATTTTGATTTTCCTTGGATACATATAATTATAGTGTGATAAAGAAGCATGTTTCTTTAACCAGAAGAAACACGAAGCATGTTTTAAAGTGGTATTAGCTTAAACTTTTCTTTTAGGAAATAACATAGTGTGTCCTTCTCAATTATGTTGGATTACTTAAAGTTTGTATGTAACTCTACTTGGATATAAGCAAACAATACTTGGTGAAAATTCCTATAGCAATGTTAGGAACCCTGTGAAATAAGAATTCATGATACATGTTGATAGAATATGGACAAACGTACACAATATAGTGCTTGCATGGATTATATAAATCTATTTTACGTTCACTTATAGGATTAATGAAATAATTTCTGTGAAACTTTGTGGTGATTTTTCAGACAAAAAAAATTCAAAATGCGGAGGAAATACTTCCCATTGGCTGGAACCTTTGCATGGTAATTCGTCTCTGTCCCAAACTCCACCTTCAGTCACAAGTGTTAAAAATTCCAAACCAGGAGCAGTAGTTCAGCAACAAAGAAAGGGACCAGCTAAGTAAGGAACAAGAGTTCAGTTCAGAAGAAAGAAGCATACTGAACTATAAGTTAAGCCTCAAGACCCACTATAACTTTCTTATGTTTTTTCATTCATCTTACTCAAGTCCTATTCGCAGTTATGCTGTAGTTTAGAAAGAGTGTTAGCTTTTTAAATCTAAAGCGAATGTGATTTTCCAAGAACCTGGAGATCTCTGGTGAGCCTGAAGAGTGGAAGTCCCGCTGAGCCTGAATACTTGCTGCCTACCAAAAGAAGAAGCAAACCCACCCTCCTGCCTTCACGTGAACCCTGACATGTCTAAAAAGGATCCCTGAATGTGCTGTGCTGTGCTGACAGAAAGAGAACCATGCTATCACCAGTTGCAGGTTGACTGAGACTCAAGCAGGCAGTCTGTTCCACAGGCTGAAACTGTACCAGCAGCTTACATGACATTTACATTTACAGCATTTAGCGGACGCCCTTATCCAGAGCGACTTACAACTGATACAGCCTTACAATCCAAGCAATTGTGAGTTAAGGGCCTTGCTCAAGGACCCAACAGTGGCAGCTTGGCAGAGGTGGGATTTGAACCCTGGACCTTCTGGGCCAGAGTCCAGTACCTTAACCGCTAGGCTACCACAGCTCCCCTTTCTTGGCCGGCAGGTACCAAACTCATTGCTCTAAGAAGTGTCTCTTTTGGTTCTTGAAATTTCATCAGTTATTTAAAACCAAGCTGAGTTGTAGTATTGCACATGCTCATAATCTAAATTAGTGTTCATAAATTCTTTGTCAAAATCACCTCAACTACTCATAGTCTGATAACTGAATCCTGTGTAGCGTCTATAAAGTAGTATTAAAGGCATCTTCTAAAGTGAGCTACTCATATCCACAAAGATTACTGTAGATTCCATATTGTGGTCATAATCTCATTATTTCATCAAGCTATTGCTATGATTTTATGGTTTCTTGCATTTAATAAATTTTTCATATTTTTAATTACACTTTGTGTGGGAGTGACTTCATTATTCAATACGGATTAAGTGGATGACTGATAGGCCTCATGATCTTAAGATTGAGTCTGATTTTAAACTGTCTATAAGTATCGAATTAAACTAGTTCCCTGATCTATGACTCCCAAATGATTAGGTGGTGCCCCGTTAGTTCATTAAAATTAATCAATTTAAAGGGGTAGTCATATTCCGCTACAAATGTAATGTCCATATTGTATACATCGTTTGTATACCACTCCCTTCAGCTCTGTGCATCAAATGCTGTGAATGTTTTGCCCCAAAATGGTGAGTATATGGTTTTCAAATGCCACACAGAGCCTTCAGAAATATGTAGAATTGTGTACGACAGTAAATGTAGGTGAAAATCCTTTGAAAATGCTGCAGCTGGCGGACACTAGGTGTGGGTGTGGGTGTGGGTGTGGGTGTGTGTGTGTGTACCATATCTTTTCACAGTATGAGAAGATAACAAAGTTTCAAATTCACATAAACCAATAGAAGCTATGTTGATGAGTGGCTTTAATGTACAGTGACAAAATTAATCCGATTTACCTCCAATTCCTTCAGCCAATTGTGTTGGAGTTGAAGAGGATAAAAAAGTCTTTTAACTTGTCACAGCCAGTCCTGCAAAACTTCTAAGATAACAGGTAACATTTTACCAATCTATTATTGAGTTTTTAGGGTTGCCTCTGACATGATTGAGCTGGCATGACATCATGGAATGTACCCTGTATAATAAGCTTCTTTTGCCCATTGACGCTGTAGCCTTTAGGTTACAGTTCTGTCTTCCTTTGTGTGAATACATGACCAGGCTTTACCGGACTTGAAAAACAGAGGAAGGGACTACATGCTCGAGTTGCCTATGGAAATCCAAAAGAGGAGTCAAGATAATATGAAACAACAAGTGGCTCTTAGCAATGCTGTTCATGCAAATAAACCTATATAATAAGCAATATTCCCTTCTTCTCTCACTTTAAAGGAGACATAGGAAAAGGGCAACAGTGTATAATAATGAACGCTCTAGTCTGGAAAAAAATGAAGACAGTAATTCTGAGAACGTCTGAAAAGAACACAGATGCTGCACATTTGAAAAACAGCACATATGTTTAGAAGAAAAAGGCTCTGTTAATAGTAATTACATAACAGAAATAAAAAATAAGATACACAGCTATGCAGTAAAACAATGACTTTTGAAAAGGGGAGTACTGAAAAGTCATCACAGAAGAAGAGAAGAAGCCAGAACAGAAAATAGCAAACAATGAAAGTTGTATGTATGCATGTGCTCAAGTGACAATAGTCCAAAATATCTCTTCAGGTAACATGAAATTCTAATCAGAAATTGTAAGGGAAAGGAAAGACAAAATTGTTAACAGAAAAAGAATATCAGAGAGGAGAAGAGAGTACAGGAGGGGAAAGAACAGAGAAGAGCAAGTACAAGTCAAATTCAGTCCTTTTAGTGTTCATTTTGTTACTGTTAAATGTTCTTGACTGGGATCTGAACTTATTATAAAAAATAAGAATATTGTAATATTATTAATAACGCAATGATAAAATAACAACACTAATAATAATTCCATTGTAATTGCTTCACAAAAAGTATAAACTATAGGCCTAATATAAAATTAAAAACAAAATAAGATTAACAGAAGACTTAGAAGATTAGTATAGTGGTAGTTTTCGTTATTAGCCTGTTGTCTTCAAACGTCTGCCACAGCTTAGACTTTGGGCTAGTTTCAGCTTCTATGAGAGTGTTTTAGAAAGACTTTGGTCTGTTTATTTTTGCTGGAGCTGGCAACCCATCAACCTTCCTTCCTTCCTTCCTTCCTTCCTTCCTTCCTTTCTTTCTTTCTTTCGTATTTTTCAGCTATGTTGTGTGTGTGTGTAACGACGTTAAAATGTATATTGTTCTTACTGTTAAAATTCTACCAAATCCTGATTTTTGTTGTGGTAGTTATTGTTCTTATGGTATTTATTTTGTAATATTTATGTAATAGCGTACTGTCACTTTAAGAAAAGCTCTGAGGCTCCAGCTTCACATGACGCCTTCCGTCTGCACTTTTGAATGCTGAGCAGAGGTACGTGGCGTCGGCGGCTGTGTTAAAAAGTTCTGTTTAAGCTTTACTAATTTGTGTAAGAGAAGTAGTTTACAGTTTTATATGTTAGCAGTGATTTTGTGAACGCTCAAACACGGTATCTATTCATATGTAATTGATGTAGAGGGTCCGTTTTGACTTTCAGCTGAGATCTGCTGTTTTTGACGCAGTTACGCCCGAGGCGCTGATTGCTTGGTGAATTTTGGCGGGAGTTGCAGGAATGCTCACACAGAAGCACCGTTACTGCAGATCTTAATTTATGTTATTTATTTGTTCACACAGTAAAAATAAATCCACAGTCCAGAACCATTCGTGGTTCGAGTCCTTGCTTCAAGTATGGCAGACCCAAAGGTCACAACGCAGAATATATATTTACCTGTAACGGGTGTGTGGTCTGACGACATTGACCACATAAAGGAACGCTATCACTGAGGTATCCAGAACCAAAAATAAATAAATAAAACCCACATCTGCTGCATGCGGAATAAGCAGAAAGCAGTGTAGAAGAAAAAAAAAGGTGAGTATCTAAAAGTTATTATATGTAAATATTAGGCATCTACACTACATACAGAACACTTCAGTTAGGTTTTTAATCGATGGAAATGCACACAGTTACTTTATGGACCATAAAGCAGGGATGTCTTCGCAACAACCTCAGTAAAGTTAGTTTCACTTTGGACTTCCACAATCTAAACCCATATTACTCATTAATCTTTATACTTTATCATTTCAAACCGATTGTGGTAAAAGGGTAGACACATTCCCCCATACTCCACAATTATGCTTTGCTTTAATACCATGTGTAAGTAATTGTTTGAACATTTCTTTGCGTTTTGTGTTGCAGTCTGTTATTCTGTTAACTTCTTGTTACGGGTGATACTTAATCTGGAACCCAACAAATATGCAAAAGTTGAATAGATGTATTTTATCTGTTTTATTTGCTATGCTGGCTACATTTTGTTGCCTGATAAACACACAATTTATCTACATTTTAGTAAAGTCATGTGTAAAGACTTTTGTAAGACAAACTGAAATTTATAAACACCCCCAATATTAGGGGAATGTTATTGTCTTTCCAACACATTGTTTGACACCATAAAGTGAAACCATTAGGAAACGTGTATTATATTTCATATGGTTTATATTATGAATGTTGAACTGAATTATGAATTAACTTTAGCTTGGTGAAATCCTGGAGCTTCCACACAGAAAAACAACCTGTTTAGGGATGATAAATACACCGAAGTCCTGTAATGTCTCACTAAACTGTTGTCCATGTCCTGTAATGTTGTTGTAAATGTGTGGGTGCAGGTTAACAGGTATAATCTGCAGGAGGAGGCGAGCTCCAAAATATCGAGGTGAGATAATAGTTTGTGGCTATGCTTTCACTTTTGCAAACACTATACATGTTTGTAATGACTCAGACACTCCGGGGTATAGAATCAAATGCAGGTTTATTAAGACGTTAGGCAAGAATCGAAGTCGTAACACAGTCCAAAGTCATAAGCCAGGCAATCCAAAAATACACGAACGTGGTATCAAAAGGGATAGGCAAAATCGTAGTCAGAGGAGCAGAAAACAGGGTCAAAAACGTAGAGAGACAGAATATAGCACAAACCGTTACTAAGTCGCTTGGAATCGCCGAACAAGAAACGAGACCTCGCAATGAGCGTTTGAAACGCGCGCCCTTTTAAACATGGCCGTCTCCCGGAAGCCATGGCGGCTTAGTACTCGGGCGACGGCGCTCTCTGGCGGTGCGGCGAGGAATTCGCCGCCGGCGTGACAATGTTTAAGTTGCCCTACATTTGGGGGAATATTACTACAAAATTACTACAATAATAAATATTTGTGAACAATATGATTGTGTGATTTAGGTCGGTTATTCCGTATTATGTTTGCTTTTATGATTGTACTGAAAGTTCAAAATATGTTCCTGTACAGCAAATGTAGCAAACTCTGAGATTAGATCAGTACCACTTATTTAACATTCACGTACTTAATGACTACAGTGCGAATTCATACTGAAACCATCCTCATGATGCTTCTCAGTTAAGATTCTTTTAGATGAGTTCACACTGTACTCATACTTGTGCCCATAGTCTAAATAAGAGAGCTCTTTATTTTATCACACTGATACAAAAGTTTAACAAACTCACCTGACACTCCGTACCTCTGACTGTTCTCTGTGGTGCATTTGCCTAATAATGCAGTCTTAACTTTTCATTTCATTAATTAGTGTTTTATTAATTAGTGTTTACTTACTTTGCTCATTGGTTTACTGAAAAATAATTGGATGTCTGTTTTCCTGGATCTCTGCTTTTTTAACTGATCTGGCTGACAAACAGACCACTCTCACACGCCACCTGTGTCCTGTATCAGAAATACATGTCTGGCATTTGAAACACACCAGACTGCTTAAAACCAGTCTAAATTTCAGTGTGTTACTTATAAATATTAGGAGATGCACAACATTAAACCGTGAGGTAATGCAGCGAACAAACTACAGTCTGGTTACAAATTTAAATGTGTGTTTATTCTACAGACTGGTGGAAATTAAGCAAAGTGTCTGATATATGTTTTGTTTTAAATTAGCCTTTACTGAAGATCAGCCAGTGTTAACACCCTTCCAGACACTCACACAGTGGACATGTGTTTGATTAAAATAATTTTGTGTCTGTAATTAGCACAAGTTTTTTAATGCATATTACCATTATTATTTAGAACGTATATAGTTAAGTTTACAAATGATATATTTGAGGGAAAACTCTCTGTTTTTCCTATGAAAGGGTGGATGTTCACCCTCCGTCCCTGGGGTTTGAACTCAACCCAGCATTAGTGATACAGCAGCATGAAGCATTCAATTTAAGTGATTTTTTTATTAAACATTTGATATTCATTTATAACATTACATACTACATTTTCCTCAACCCAGAGTGTGTTATATGTAATATTTTAAGCTCCACCAACATTTTTTTCTCCCATAAAATCTATACTATAGGTCGAGTCACCTGAGCCCAGCTGTGGGCAGAGCAAGAGTTTAATGGAACGTCCACAGAAGTTAAGAAAGCTAGACTGTTCTTCTAATCTGAGGTAAAGACCATATAAGGAGCATCATCTGATAATTTATGGACAGAACACAGTTTTAGAAATTCCATTTTGTTCCTTAAAGGTATCCACATGCAGTTTATTAGTTCAGTTCCTTAATCTAAAAGCTTTAATCAGCATGCATTGTACACGTTTCAGTTCCTCATCACATCTGAAAGTTTTTGGCTCTTTAAAATTGCACTCAAGTCAGGATAAGAGATCAGACTCACCTGAAACCAGCTGTGTGTCCTTGAGGAGCGACTGGTCAATGGATCATCCAAATAACTTCAGAGATGGAGGGCGTACTGCTGGTCTGAGGTCAGTATAAAGTGCTTCACTTGAACACACTCACTCCTCTACACCCTTCATAACACTGCGTCATGATCCTTAAGCAGGGAAACAGAGAAAGTGATAGAACTGATCTGTATTTATTGGTGTGTGTTGAGCAGCTGTAACGATCCTACACAATCCATATTATACTCAGTGTTTTGTTCATTCACAGAACAAAAAGGAAGAGATCAAACATCAGCAGCAGAAATCAACTGGAGTCCGTTTTCAAGGTGTGTGTAAGAGAGTTTGTATTTTGTGTTTATATGGATGATCCACACCGTGTCAGTACAATGTCACTATCACGCAATTTATAAAACAGAGCAGTGGAAGAATTAGAAAATAAATCTGAGGATGTGCTGCGGTAACTATTAGCTGTTCCAGTCCAACTAAACCTGTTTTATGATCTCATCCCAACATGCTATATCTAACATCTTCTGTTATCTACACCATACAGTTCACTTTTTACCTGTACAGTCTTATACTAGGAACCTTCAACAGCTTTATCTTACTCCCAGGGGCACCCAGAGCAGGATGGTTTCTCCCTTTGAGCTCTATTCACAGAAAGGTTATTTTCCTTCATATTCCCCAATCATGTCTCTCTCTACCATTTCCTGTTCCTGTGTATTTCTAATCAGGAGCTGGAGAACACAGTCATCACTCTGTTAAAGAAAGAGCTGGAAAGGTTTAAGAAGCTACTGAGTCCAGATTACCCAGCATGCTCTGAGAGGGAGGATGAGGAAGAGGAGGATCAGAACAGTATCAGAGAGGGGGTGCTAAATATCACACTGCAGGTCCTGAAGAACATGAAGCAGACAGATCTGGCTAACACACTGCAGAACAGTAAGAGCTCTGTGCCATGCTAATGATTCCATCAGGTTCCTTTAGAGAGATTCCATCAGGTTCCTTTAGAGAGATTCCACTGGTTCATCCTTATCACTGATCTCATGGTGATGGCTCAGAGACTTTTAGTTTGGAAAGTGTCTCTTCATATTGCTGAATGTGGGACAGAATTATAAACATGCTCCTTCTTTATAATGTTTGTGTGAATATTTAATTTGATGCTGTGTTCATACAGTAAAATATTTATTCTAATATTCTTCTGTTTATTAGAGCTGATCTCTGTATATCAGCAAAACCTCAAATCCAAACTGAGAGAGAAATGTAAAAGAATTACTGAAGGAATCTCCCAGTGTGGAAGCTCAGCCCTTCTGAATGAGATCTACACAGAGCTCTACATCACAGAGGGCTGAGGTGGAGAGATCAATAATGAACATGAGGTCAGACACATTGAGACAGCATCCAGGAGACCAGCAGTACAGGAGAGACCCATCAAATGTAATGAGCTCTTTAAAGACAAGTCCATCAGAAGTGTGCTGACTAAAGGAGTCGCTGGAATTGGAAAAACAGTCTCGGTGCAGAAGTTCATTCTGGACTGGGCTGAAGGAAAAGCAAATCAGGACGTCATGTTCATGTTTCCACTTCCTTTTAGGGAACTGAATTTGATGGAGCAGAAGAAGCTCAGTCTGATGGACCTTCTTCATCAGTTTTTCCCACAAATAAAAAGAGTAGAATTAATAGATTGTGATTCCTACAAAGTGGTGTTCATCTTTGATGGTCTGGATGAGTGTCGACTTCCTCTACATTTCCAGAATAATGAGATTGTGTGTGATGTAACAGAATCAGCCTCAGTGGATGTTCTGCTGTTGAACCTCATGGAGGGGAATCTGCTTCCCTCTGCTCTCCTCTGGATAACCTCTCGACCAGCAGCAGCCAATCAGATCCCTCCTGAGTGTGTAGCCCAGGTAACAGAGATACGAGGGTTCAGTAATCCTCAGAAAGAGGAGTACTTCAGGAAGAGGATCAGCGATCAGAACCTGGCCAATCAAATCATCAGCCACATGAAGTCCTCGAGAAGCCTCTACATCATGTGCCACATGCCCGTCTTCTGCTGGATTTCAGCCTCTGTTCTAGAGAGAATGCTGGGTAAAGGGGTAGGTGGGGAGATCCCCAAAACTCTGACTCAGATGTTCACCTACTTCTTGGTCTATCAGATCAAACACAAGGACCAAAAGTTCCATGGGAAATATGAGCTGGATCCTGAGCAGAGCAAAGAGAGCATTCTGGCTCTGGGAAAACTGGCTTTCCAACAGCTGGAGAAAGGAAACCTGATCTTCTATGAGGAAGACCTGAGAGAGTGTGGCATTGATGTGAGAGAGCATCAGTGTACTCAGGAGTTTGCAACCCCAGATCTTCAGAGAGGAGTTTGGACTGCACATGGGGAAGGTCTTCAGCTTTGTACATCTGAGTGTTCAGGAGTTTCTGGCTGCTTTATTTGTGTTTCTCACCTTCATCAATAAACATCTAACAGAGGAACCAACCTCTGATCTGTCTGGACTTTACAACAAGCCAAACATGTCTGAGTTCCTGAAGAGTGCAGTGGACAAGGCCTTACAGAGTGAGAATGGACACCTGGACCTTTTCCTCCGCTTCCTCCTGGGTCTGTCACTGGAGTCCAATCAGACCCTCTTACGAGGCGTCCTGCCACAGACAGGAAGTAGCTCTCACAGCAAACAGGAAACAGTGCAGCACATCAAGCAGAAGCTCAGGGAGAATCTCTGTCCAGAGAAATCCATCAATCTGTTCCACTGTCTGAATGAACTGAATGATCAGTCTCTAGTACAGGAAGTACAAACCTACCTGAAGAGAGATGGTTACATTTGTCTTGGTGGACTCAGTCTCTCTCCTGCTCAGTGGGCAGCTCTGGTGTTTGTGTTGTTGAACTCAGATCGGAAGCTGGATCTGTTTAATTTGAGGAAATATTATCCATCAGAGGAATGTCTTCTGAAGCTACTGCCAGTGGTGAAAGCTTCCACAAAATCCGTGTAAGTATTTACATTCTGTAATGCAGGGGATCTTAGCCTGCAATCTGTGGGCCATTTGCAGCCTGTCAAACAGGAAGATGAGACCCACAGTTCTGTTCTTTAGATCATGATCACTAAAGCATGAATAAACCACTTTTGTGTCACTGTTCCTGCTACAGATGCAGACAAAAGACTGGACATAAACCAACATTAATATTTATATCCCCAAAAACAGTAACACTATTTTAGAATTAAAATGTAAAATGTCTCTTTATGATTACATCTTCTTGTCATGTACCTATATCACTGCACTGAATAACCATCACATTAGTAACGACGAGTGCACTAATTAGGCATCCTCTTTATTATTGTAATAAGCGATTTTGGATGCAGTAGGAGAGTTCCGGAATTGGTTATAAAAATTGTTTCCTCATTGTTATTAAAATAAAAATCACACACCTTAATGTAAACCTTAATGTAACAGGTAGACAGTACGGAGTGAAGAAGGCACATTCATCTGCTGGTATTCTCAAATTACAACACACACCACTCATAGTTTCTGAAATACCAGAGTTCCTCAGTGCTGTGTGTGAGAGCTCATGACCATACCTTGGTTTTTGTGTTAGATAGTTGTATTATTGAGTATGATTTTACACTCTACAGGTAATGTCCATCTGATCAACGTCTTAACAGTTATAATAAATTTTAATAGGGAATAACAATCTGTCTTTTAACTCCGAACTTTGTCTCTTTAACTTCCGCCTCTGTTTGGATGTTTACAGTCACAAAGTCCCTCTTCCGTGGGTGTGTGTAACCTTACATTGTTACTCGTTAGCTCCCGTTTGTTCTAGCTTCTGTTCGGTTGATGCGCTGAGAGACTTTTTTGTGTGAGTTCCTCGTGTCTGTGAGGATGACTTTCCTCTACTTGTACCAAGCAGTAAATGGAGTTTGTAAGTGTATGTACCTGTCCTATTGTAAGTAGTACCTGCTGTTTACAGTACTTTCGGGTTCATGGCTCACGGCTTTCACCTATACAGGATCGTAACAGTGCGTTATTGTATTCACACAACCCCAAATCAGAAAAATCTGGGACAGTATTGAAAATGCATTTACAAAAAAAAACCCAGACAGTGTTTCTCACATTTTCTTTGGCTTTTATTTCATTGCAGACAGTATGAACC
Organism: Ancistrus triradiatus; assembly: GCA_025084515.1. Lineage (NCBI taxonomy): Eukaryota > Metazoa > Chordata > Actinopteri > Siluriformes > Loricariidae > Ancistrus > Ancistrus triradiatus. The sequence continues at coordinate 1,755 of JAJAGP010006156.1, read as the reverse complement.
CAAGATATTAAATTTTTTTCCTGGTCAACTTCATTTCATTTGTTAATAAACATCCATTTTCGGATTTCACGCCTGCTACACTTTATAAAAAAAAAGTTGGTACAGGATCAATTTAGAGCTAATAATGAATTAAACTAAATAATGATGTGATCTCAAAACAGGTGAGGAGTAAAGATGATCAGAGGATCTCCAGTTTATCAACAAATGTGTAATAAAATGATTGTAATGTTTAAAAACAGTGTTCCTCTAAGAAAGACTGGAAGGGATTTATATATTTCTCCCTCTACAGAGCATAATATCATTAAACCATTCAAGGAATCTGGAGGAAATTCCTAAAAAGCCTAAACTGAAGAGGGGTGATCTCCGCTCCCTCAGACGGCACTGCATCAAGAACCATCATTCATCAATAGCTGATAGAACCACATGGACCAGAAATTCCTTTATCAAACCTTTATCAAGCTCTACAATACAGAGTTACATTCACAGATACCACTTAAAACGTTACTGTGCTAAAAAGAAGCCTTATCTGGGATGGACCATCACCCAGTGGGAACGGGGATTGTGCTCAGACCCATCAGTATCACAGATCTTTTTTTATAAGAAATGGATGCTGTGTGCTCTGGCATGCTATGGGGTCGGGTCAGGGCCCTTGGTAAAGGTCATTTCCACTTCTGTGATGCAGCATTAATGCAGAAAAGTACACTGGGATTTTAGAGCAACATAAGCTGCCTTCAAGACGACATCTTTGTCAGGGACGTTCATGCATTTACCAACAAGACAAAACAAAATCACATGCTGCACACATTATGAAGGCATGGCTGTGGAAGAAGAGGGTACGGGTACTGGACTGGCATGACTGCAGTCCTGATCTGTCCACAATAGAGATATGTGTGGAGAATTTAGAAATGTTTGCAGGAAAATTGGGACAAAATGATGCCTGAAACACTAAATCACTTGGTATCCTTGGTAACAAAATGTCTTTTAAGTGTGGTGAGAAGGAACGGGGACATTACAAAGTGGTAAATTAATATACCCAACTGTTTTTGGAATATGTTGCAGGCGTGAAATGCAAGAATGGGTATTTGTTAACAAATGAAATTAAATTGACCAGAAAAAACATTATATGTCTTGGGTTCATACTGTCTGCAATAAAATAAAAGTCAAAATAAATGTTATACTGTGTGCTTTTTTTACATGCATTTTCAATACTGTCATAACCTTTAAGGTTGTACACTGCTCAAAAAAATAAAGGGAACACTTAAACAACACAATATAACTCCAAATAAATCAAACTTCTGTGAAATCAAACTGTCCACTTAGGAAGCAACACTGATTGACAATCAATGTCACATGCTGTTGTGCAAATGGAATAGACAACAGGTGGAAATTATTGGCAATTAGCAAGACACACTCACTAAAGGAGTGGTTCTGCAGGAGGGGACCATAGATCACTTCTCAGTACCTATGCTTTCTGGCAGATGTTTTGGTCACTTTTGAATGTTGGTGGTGCTTTCACACTCATGGTAGCATGAGACGGACTCTACAACCCACACAAGTGGCTCAGGTAGTGCAGCTCATCCATGATGGCACATCAATGCGAGCTGTGGCAAGAAGGTTTGCTGTGTCTGTCAGCATAGTGTCCAGAGGCTGGAGGTGCTACCAGGAGACAGGCCAGTACACCAGGAGACGTGGAGGAGGCCGTAAGAGGTCAACAACCCAGCAGCAGGACCGCTACCTCCGCCTTTGTTCAAGGAG
>JAJAGP010006155.1:0-24577 GCA_025084515.1 Ancistrus triradiatus | reverse complement strand
GAGCCACTCCTTCGTTGCCCGAGCGGTGTGTTTGGGATCATTGTCATGCTTGAAGACCTAGCCACGTTCCATCTTCAATACTCTCACTGATGGAAGGAGGTTTTGGCTTAAAATCTCACGATACATGGCCCCGTTCATTCTTCCCTTACCACGGATCAGTCATCATGTCCCCTTTGCAGAAAAACAGCCCAAAAGCTTGAGGTTTCCACCCACATGCTTCACAGTAGGTATGGTGCAACTCAGCATTCTTCTTCCTCCAACCACTACGAGTTGAGTTTTTACCAAAAACTTCTATTTTGGTTTCATCTGACCAAATGATATTCTCTCAATCCTTTTCTGGATCATCCATATGCTCTCTGGCAAACTTCAGATGGGCCTGGACATGTACTGGCTTAAGCAGGGGGACACACCTGGCACTGCAGGATCTGAGTCCCAGCTCTCTGCAAGTCATTCATCAGATCTGGGATTTTTGTTTACTGTTCTCATGGTCATTTTGACCCCATGGGATGAGATTTTGCGTGGGGCCCCAGATCAAGGGAGATTATCATTGGTCTTGTATGTTTTCCATTTTCTTACAATTGCTCCAACAGTTGATTTATTCACACCAACCTGCTTGCCTATTGTAGATTCACTCTTTCCAGCCTGGTGCAGGTCTACAATTTTCATCCTGGTGTCTTTTGATGGCTTTTTGGTCTTGAGTTTGGAGTCTGACTGTTTGAGGCTGTGGACAGGTGTCTTTTATACAGATAATGAGTTCAAACAGGTGCCATTAATATAGGTAACGAGTGGAAGACAGAAGAGCTTCCTAAAGAAGTGCCAGGTCTGTGAGAGTGAAAAATCTTGCTTGTTTGTGGGTGACCAAATACTTATTTTCCACGATTTATGATTAAATTCTTTAAAAATCCTATAATGTGATTTCTTGATTTTTTTTCTCTCATTTTGTCTCTCATAGTTGAAATGTACCTATGATGAAAATTACATACTCTCTCATCTTTCTAAGTAGGAGAACTTACACAGTCAGTGGCTGACTAAATACTTTTTTACCCCACTGTATCTGCCTGCAGTGTGACTGCATGCTGAGTTTTGCAGCAATCTGACATTTCTGTCTGGGTATTTTACTATTTTTTTTTTCTATGAGTGTATGTTTATACTTTGTTTATACTTGTTTATACTTTGTTTATACTTATAACTTTTACAATACTTGTGTTAGCACTGATGAAGTCCTAATTGACATAATGTATATAGTCTAACATTTGCTTTATGATATTATAATGTGTTACAGTAAATGCACTGTTTAAAAATTTGCAAAATGCCACTCATTAAATCCCTTCATTGCCTGGGGCCTCATTTCAAGATGAGAGTACACCATTTAAACAAAATCAGTTACATAACAATGGTAATTACAATACTGTGCCTTCACCAGTAAATCCACTTTTGGGTTTTGTGTTTAATTAATTCCTCAATTCCCTCACCAGTGATAGCCGATTGTTTTGGGCTGTTCTTTATAATTGGCTACTCTTGAGCACTGGGGAAACATGTAGTAAATAATCGCTTAATTAAATTAAATAATCATAAAACAATTGGCACTTTTGTGCAGCTTCCAACAAAACAAATTATGCTGACAGAAACAAACAGGGAGCAAGAATTTCATTCTTAGTGCACTGCATGTCTGCGATGGGAATTACCTTGCTGTCCTGTTTTCAAGATTAGCTACATTTTCATCTGCTCTTTTCAGATTCTTTACAGGTTTTTATTTTTTATTAATTGTTTAATCATTTTGACTTCTCAAATTGTGCTAATAGATGTTACTGACTGCCTGAAATCCCTTTCACTAGGGCCAATCCGGACTGTGTCTTTGGCGTTGCTTCGCCGGACTGCGGGGCATCCAAAGAAGTGGAAGCTAGACCTAACGAGCTACGGCCGTTTGGGACATGATTTAAGCGGGACTCCATCCCAAGCATGTTGCGGGTTATTTTCGGTTCTTGCAGAAAATGTTAAGAGAAAATCAACACATTACTAAGCAGAATGTTAAAGGAAAGGTGAACCTTTGCTTTCAGTATAGAGCGTGAACAATTTTATACTCATTTCTTCTGTACAGAATAGCTTCAACTCTGGCATGTTGGTGGGTTTCTAAAATGAACTGCTTCTGCAACATTACTATTGAATTAAGGTCAGGATTTGAATTAGCAATTCTAAAACATTTATTTTAGTCTATTTTAACTATTCTTTGATAAAATGACTTTCTCATAATTCAGTTTTCCATCAGTCATGGAAAGATATCATGGCTCAGATGCAGCAAACCAGGTCTAAACCATGATATTATTAGCACTATGTTTTGCAGATAAGGTTCTTTTGCTGTAATGCAGCGTTTTCCTCTCTCCTCTTCTCTTTATCTAATTTTTAACCTACTTTTCTGTCTAAGTTTCTTTATCTACTTTTAGGACTTATTATCTACTTTTACAGTCTGATGAGCCCCCACCGCAAGGAGCACTGTAACTTGCGAGTCCCTCATGAGGCGGAACATCTCAAAACACACACAAACCCACACACGCACGCACACACCCACCCACCCACACACACACACACACACACACACACACACACACACACACACACACACACACACACACCAGTATCATGTATGAAGCACAACCCAACTATTAGAGTGTCAGCAGATGCAACTCTGGACTTGCAACCTGCCGTCAAGAAACCCACAAGTTGACAGCATGCGGCTGCATCTGGGTTTGACAGTAGTGCCAGTTATATAATTGCAGCTCCTTAACCAACAGACCACACCAAAGGTGAGATATGAACCAGGGTTGTTCAGTAATGAGAACCAGCATTGAGACACTCTGGTTTGTACCCTGCCTCTGGGGATGTGAAGGTTGTGTGAAGAGTTTTTTCAGGTCCTGAAACAGTACATGAAGCTATTTTTCAGATTTTTTTCATGACTGTAACATTATATGGTTACAATGTTCTCTGTATTTCTGATCAGCATAAGGACTCCCAAGTTGAACTTAAAAAAGCAACAGTTCTGATATATTGTTGCATTTTCATTCAGAGTTTCAGATCATGATACTACAGGGGTATGCAAATTGGGTTTTTTTGTAATCTTTCTCACATATACCCTATAATAATGAGTTATGGTTGCAGACTTTTGTGAATCTTGATGTCCACTGGAAGAGCTTGTAAAGACCTTGTAGAGGCTAGATTAATTTAATTTCCCTAACTATTACCAAGTTTGCTCTGACAGCATGGATAAATCTGTTAATAATAAAATTGTTTGCTCTGATGGAGATTAATATGATCATAATGGTCATGATGATAATAATTTGCAACATACTTTCAGGTTTCGGTAACAGCTGCAATTTTAGTGCGGCTTCTGGTAAATTAAGAAGGTAAACTTTTTAGTTACAGTTTGGCTGGCCTTTTAAGGTGCAGTAGCATCATTCTAAATTAATACTCATCACACACTGGGAATTCACCCAGATGCCAACCAACTACAATAGAAAATTGGACAGCGAACCCCAAAACGTGTCAATCCCAATTCACAGAAGCAAATTGTGTGGAAGGCATTGATTAATGGGGAGAAACATATTATAGCCTGCAGTATCATCCACTCTCTTTTATATCCCAGCTTGCTTCCTATTCTCCCTCTCTGCACAATCAAGCCAGCAAGTAAAATATCAGTCTAACAATTCATACCAGCCCATCAATTAATCACCCCTTTTCCAGCATCATTTGTCAAGATGACATAACACTAATGCTACTGCACGAAAAGGATGTTTACGAAAGAGTATTGTTTACCACGCCTTGAGTGCATAAGTAATTTAACTTGAAAGTTAACCAAAACTAACTGAGAGATTTATGCACATTGGCAAAATATTATATTAAAGAATATGACGCTAAAAAGGTTGTACAAGAATAAATAGCTGTCTATTTTGATTCTGAGTAAAGACCTGTGCTAATCGGTACCCAGATATTTCCACTCCTCATTTGGATACTCATATGACCTGTTAAAAATAAATTATTTCACACTTATTGATACCAGAGGTGAAGTTGTATTTTATTATTTTCCACAAGCCTTATCTGAATCACATGTTCTGCCATCATTCAGCAATACAACTACTGGCAAAATTTCACTAGAGACTGTGAGATGCCGAACAATTCTTAATTGCTCTTTTTAATGCTTTAAATGTACATGAGCTGACAGTGAGCTAGTGTTAACAATACCTGTCTCAGACCTGGATAATTAAACTTACACCTGTTAGCCACTAGTACATAAGAATTTATTTGATGACATTAATTTATATTTGCAGCATTTAGCAGATGATCTTTTCAAGAGAAACTTTGAGAAATAATCTTATATCTTAGAAGCTAAACATGAAGGGCCTTGCTTATGGACCCACCAGTGCCAGCCTGGTGAACTTAAAGTGCCAGACAGGAACTTAAACCCTCTATCTGCTGATCAGCCACCACTACCTCATTTATGTTATGATGCGCTGAAATAATATATAAAGGTTACATATAGCCTAGTACTTCAGGGACATTATGTTACATTGTGAAAAAGGCAACAATTACATACAGCTGCGAAATATCAGATAAAGAAACACGTAATCAGAAAGTGACACTTTTAGTGGCATTTAGATACAGTGTCTATGGAAAATCTTCATACCCCTTTGAAATAGTCACTGTTTTGTCTTACAGCCTGAAACCAGAACTCACAAAAACAATATCTTTTAAAAAGAAAAAAGGAAACAGTTCAGAAAATAAATGAACAAAAATGAGAAACTAAACTTACAGGGTTGGAAAAGTGACCAGTCTCCTGATTTAGCACTTTGTAAAGTCACCTTTTGCTTTAATTATAGCCATCACTCTGTTTGGATATGTCCCTATCCAGCTTTGCCCACCTAGATTGGGGAATATTTGCCCATTCCTCCTTCCAAAATTGTTCGAGTTCAGTCAAATTTCATGGTGACTCTATCCACAGATTTGTTATTGGATTAAGGTCAGGACTCCGTATTGGCCACTGAAGGACATTCATCTTCCATTCCTTAAGCCATTATTTTGTTTATTTGGCAGTGTGTTCAGGGTAGTTGTTGTGCTGGAAGGTGAACCTCCTGCCTTTTATCAGCTGTCTAGCACAGGGTCACATATTTTCCTAAAGAGTTTGGATGTACTGGGTTGCATCCATTTCCCCTTTCAATTCTGACCAGTTGTCCAGTTCCTTCCGAAGATAAACACTCACCATAACATGTTGCCACCACCATACTTCTCAGTAGGTATGTTGTATTTCTTATGGTTTGCTGTGTTTGGTTTTGCCAAACAAACCACTAGCAGTCCAAGAAGTTCAATCTTAGTTTCATCTGACCGTTTGCCACATGGCATTAGAGTCTTCTAAGTGTTTTTTGGTAACACCCAAACAAGACACAGCATGACACTACCCTGCCATACAGGCCAGCTTTGTATAAAGTTTGTGAGATTGCTGCCATGTGCACAGTATGACCAATCTCAGCCATACAGACTTGTAAGTACATAAAAGTTGTCATTGGCCTCTTGGTAGCTTCCCTGATCAGTAGTCTCTTGGCTCTGTCATCCAGTTTGGAAAGACGACCTGGTCTATGCAAGGTGTTGGTGGTGCCACTTTTTGATAATGTTTTGTAAGGTACTCATGGGATTAGTTAAAGTCATTGGAATCTTCTTGTATCCTTCTCCTAACTTGTGCCTTTCCGCAACTTCAACATGGAGCCCGTCTGAAAGCACATTTCAAAAGGGCGTGATTGCAACCTCAGGGACACCTGTGAGCTCTGCAATTAAAGAGCATGCTCAAGCTCAGTCAAGTGCTGCACCCTTACACTTTTGCCATCAATTGTAGCATCTATGGGGTTTGCCTTTGCTTGGAGATGCTACATCTTAGACTCTGAGACCTCAGCTGTCTCCTTCATGCTGTCGCATTTGCTTGGGTTTTTTGTGGCTTATAGGGAAAATGGTAGACTGCTTTTCATAGAAAAGCAGTTATTGTACAGTCAGGAGAACGGAGGTGATGTCATGGCGTAGTTGGCTAGAGTAGGGACAGTTTCCCCATGGTTCACCCTCCCCTGCTCCCTTAGGTGGTCTCTCCATCACCCTTTGTGGCTTTAGGCTTGCTCGCTGCGGCGACTGCAGCCCCCATTTGGGCTTATTCATCCTGTGTACAAGTGGCAGGCTTAGACCCCGCTTGCTCTCACATTTCTGTCGTTATCTGCGTCTGTATCTCAGCGCCATTTGCGGATCCGTGACATGCTTTGCGTGGCCTTAGAGACCCTAGGGAATCCCTAAGGCATACTTCATAGTACATTCAGATTCAGATTCATTTATTTGTCATATGCAGGTTAAAAACAAGTTCAACAATGCAATGAAAGGCTTTTGATGAGAAGAACCATTTCAACTCGCTAGTAGGAGTAAAGTACTAAAAAGAGAAAAAACTATTTGCCATATTGCACAAATTGTAGGTATTGCACATATCGTTAAAATAGCATATATATATATGGCACAAATATTGCACAGTGTTAATATACGTAATATACGTAAACTATATTGCACATGGGTTATTGCATGAATGATGGTACACATGATGCAGTGATAATGTGATGTGATGTGCGGCAGCAGTGAATATGATACATATATCCACAGGTTAGTCATATATATTGGTGGGTGTATGAGTCGCCTTAAGCATGTGGATAATAACTGTCTCTGGTCTCTTTGTGTGTGCTGATAGACTCCGTACCGTCTGCCAGAGGGTAGCAGACGGAAGAAATCCCTTGTGCTGGGTGGGTGTGGGTCCTTAAGGATTGGCGTGCTTTTACGGCAGCATCGGCAGTTTAAGTGTCCTGGATTGTGGGGATGTCTGCTGCAGTGATGCCTCGGCCGTTGCACCACCCTCTGTAGTGCTTTCCGGCTTGGATGGGCAGTTCCCGTACCACACGTTGATGCAGCCCGTCAGCAGGCTCTCGATGGTGCACCTGAGAAGTTCGTGAGGATGTTGGTGTTCAAACAAACCTTTCTCAGCTTTCTCAGGAGTAGAGTCGTTTTCGGGCTTCTGACACAGTGTCGGTGTTGGGGTTGTCCAGGGACAAGTCCTCAGTGATGTGGTGTGAACGCGAGGAACTTGAAGCGCTGACCCCTGCTCCACCCTCGCATTGTTTATGTGGATGTGGGGGTGTTGCTTCCACTCTGTCTTTCCTGAAGTCCACTTCATCTCCTTTGTTTTTTCTGACGTTCAAGGAGAGGTTGTTTTTCCTGGACACCAGCTTGTCAGTGATTCCCAATTCTCATCTCTGTAGGCACCTTTCATCATTGTTTGTGATGAGTCCCAGGATGGTGGTGTCATCAGAAACTTGATGATGAACATTGGAGTGTGTGCATGGCAGAACAATCAGGGTGAAGAGAGAGAGGAGGAGTACAGGAGTGGGCTGAGTCCACAGCCCTGAGGAGTACCAGTGCTGAGAACTAATGTGGATGAGAGATGGCTGCCTTATCTCACGGCTGGTGGTCTGTTTGTGAGAAAGTCCAGTATCCAGAACAGATAGGACTTCTCCAGTCCCAGGGTAGTGAGCTTGTTGACCATTGGAGGGAAAAAAAATTATGGTATTTAAATGCCGAGCTTATAGTCAATGAAGCTCCCACATAGGGGTTTAGACTTCTCCAGATGGCTGAGGTGAGGAGGTGTGGATGTAGAGCAAACAGATCCTTGTAGACCTATAGTCTATATGCAAACGGTAGGGGGTTTCCAGAGTTGTCCGGGGAGGAGGCACAGATGGTTCTGGATGATGACATTCAAAACCACTTCATAAATGACAAGAGGTGAGTGCTTTATGGCCAGAAGTCATTTAGACAGGATGCTGCAGGGGCTTTAGAATAGGGACAACTGTTTGAAGTCTGAAATTATGGGTTATTGTAGCCTGGCTCAGTGAAATGGTTAAAAATAGTGGTAACACCTCTGGAGTTGTCTGCGCATGGCGCTCAGTGCAGTCTGGGATGCCATCAGGGCTCCGGGTGCCTGGCGGGGGTTAACTTTCCTGAACACCATCTTACTGTTGTGATACAGAGTGTTGCGTCTTCACTGTACATAGGTGGTCTGGTGACAGGCATGGTGTTGTCTGCATCCAAACCGGGCAAGAAGTGTTGAGCTCATCCGGGAATGAAGCACTGGACAGTTCCACAGGTCCATTTCTCCCTTGTAGTCTGTGATGCAGTTAACCCGCGCCACACTCGCCTCGGGTCATGGCTCGCTGGGCGGAGGAATCACACTTTCTCTGTATTTCCTCTGTGATGCTTTGATGGTCCTTCTGAGGTCGTACTTGGCTGCTTTGTATGCCTCTGGGTCTCCTGAGTTGAATGCAGTGGTGCGGGCTTTAAGTTTGGCACGAACCTCTGGCCCAACCCATGGTTTTTGGTTAGGGTAAATGCAGATGGTGGTTTTGGGTACAACATCATCTATGCATTTCCCTATGTAGCCTATGACAGAGTCTGTGTGTGCATTGATGTCACCATCAGCTGCATCTGCAAACATCTGCCAATCAGTGGTATCGAAGCAGTCCTGTAGGGCCTCATCAGCTGCATTGTTCCACTTGTAGATTTCCCTGGGAACCGGTTTTTCCTGTTTGAGCCTTTGTCTGTAGAGCAACAGACCCTACTGTGAACAATCAGAGTTCAATCACCAGCTGCCAGCCAATGTAGGTGCAGCTTCATTTTCCTTTTTGTTTTGTATGCATGTGTGTATCCCCTCACACACTTCACTTTTACTTAGTTGCTTATTATTTGTTTTACATTTTGGTTCATCCCTTCCATCTGGAGCTAACTGCAATTGGGTCCTAAGATACCCCCTTTTATTTTCCACAGTTCACCTGTTTTTTGATTTGCCAGTAATCATTTACATATATGCCTGAGACATAACAGCATGAGTTTTGCAGCAAACCTATATTTTCTATGGTTAGGTTAAGATTAGTTCATTATAATCATGGAGCCACTTTTCCCCAGTGGAGCAAATAACCAACGTATCCTATCCCAAGGGAAAATATGTTTAGAGGGATTGATAAATACAGTTCATTGCCAGGAACACTCAGTAATCCTGTTGTTACCTGAAAATTGGAAAAGACAGCCATACCTAAGCAGGTAAGTAACAAAAAAATATCAGGTCTATCTAATATTTAACATGTTATTAATTAAAAACACATCCCCTGTATATTGCCTCGAATTCCATATATTTGGATATTCCTAATATAAAATAAATAATATTTAATGAATGATTGGAAATCCAAAGAGCATATTCATATGTAGTATACTTAGCACATGGCCTTTTTTTTGGTGTGATTAGGAGTTGTAGGTTTGCCGCATCATACATGATACTCTTTTATCATAATTTGATCGTATATTTGATGGTAATGTTATGCCAAAAATGACTTACATGGACATTTGTTCGTTTCAATGGTCTTCTTAGCTGCCTGATAGTATTTCCTAGGAGTTATTTGCTCATATTCATCAGCCCTGATTATTCCTAGTCTTTAGAAGCACACACCATAGATGCTGTATCAAACTTAAATGTCATATTATAAAACATGACCTACCCTATGACATGCTAACCTGCTGGTGAACCTAATATATTGCCTTATATGTACTGTACAACGGTTATCTTAACAAGTGTGGTGAGCCATTCATTATTCACCAGGGGTAGTAAAATAATTGTGATAAAATATGGTGATCGATAAATGCCTGGAGTGTTTTTCTTTTCTATGCTCTCTACCTAACTTTATACAGGTTGTAGACCTAGACCAGTCGCTGCGTTGAGATTAGGGATTGACATACCAGATCTCCAGTGGGATCACAGCTCCATTAATGCATATATTTCCTGACTTTGTAGGGATTTTCTGAATTGCGTGGCCAGGTGAGCTTCATGACAGTTTCATCCTTGACACAAGCTCAGCTCGGAGATGTGTGGAGAGTTGCGTTATTACAAGATGAGGCTCATTGGTAAGAAAAAATAAGGCTAGGATAATTGTAGGTTAATCCTAAAGACTACATGTAATTTGGTTTCAAGCCTCTTTTTAGGGACTGAAAACACATCGACTCTCAAAAATAAAAATGTGTCAATGTTGAATATGCTTCAGTCAATAAAACATTGATTTTTCTGAAAACATTTTGGAGGATGGATTTTTTTTCCTGTGTTCCTCAGTTCGGTGGATTATGGTATGTATGCTAATTATAAAGGAAATGTGTACAGTTGCAAACAGAGTTGGGAATCCTTTAAACATTTGCCCCATTCTATAATGAATCTGATGTTTTATCCAGGTCTGTGAATCTGGCAGAAGAGCTTCGGGAAGTCTATTTTACCGCTATCATGCCTGGAGAATGCCCCCCATGTCTGGGAGGGATTCCCGAGTCTACAACTCCCAAGCACCACACGTGCTGACAGCGGCCATACTTGTGGCAGCGCTCCGTCGGAGTTCTAACCACACATCACCTGAGTTCATTTGGAACCATATTTATGCACGCAGTTGCTCAACCATGTTGTGAAGTATTACCACTGAATTCCCATGCATACCAAGCGGTATTTTTCTATATTGGCTTTCCTGGGTACCGAAAAAAAAAACCCTTGCCTGTCTCTCTGTTTGTTTCTACCTAATCCATGGATTGCTGTATAACATTTTGATTTACCAGCTTCACCCTCATGTACAGCTTTGACTCGTCTTGCAGCTGCATGTTTGGAGTTTGTGAATAAAAATCTACTGATCCCTGCATCAGAGTGGTCTGATATTCACCTGACAATGTGTTATGAATCTTTGCCCCAAGCAGAGGGGGAATAGCCAGGGTTACATGATGTTCATTGGGCCCAACAAGGGCAGATACTCAGAGCACCAACAGTTGGACACGTTGGCTCATGTTTCGGGGTTTGCTGTGCAGCAGGGTAACTAAGGCCTTGTGTATGAGTATTGGGGGTTACACAAAAGTGACTCTTAAAACCTTAACTTACCCTTACCTCTCATTCCCTCCGCATTAGAAGAGTTTGCAAGGGGCCTCGAGTTTCATCAAATAAGATCTAAGATGACTTTAGTTCGTCTAATTTATCATCTACGCCGACCAAGGAGGTTGGGTCCCTTTTTGATCGTGGTCTCCCAGGGTTTACATGATGTCATTGGCCAACAAGGGCAGCTACTCAGATGACACCAACAGTTGGACACGTTGGCTCAATGTTTCGGGGGTTTGCTGTGCAGCAGGGTCAACTAAGGCCTTGTATTGATTATTGGGGGTTACACAAAGTGACTAAACCTTTTACTTACCCGTTACCTCTCATTCCCTCCGCCTTCGAAGAGTTGCAAGGGGCCTCGATTTTCATCAAATAAGATCTTCGTTGTGCGTATAATTGGGTTCGCATCAGGAAGGGTGACGAGTGTAAGACGGTATTCTAAACAGCCACAGCTCACTATAAATACTTGGTTATACCTTTTGGGTTGCACAACACTGCTGTATTCCAGTCTTTCATAAAGACGTATTTAGAGACATGTTGGGTTGGTTCATAATAGCTTGTACCGATTACATTTTGATCTATTCACCAGGTGCCGAGTCACTTGTTCGGCATGTTAGGGAAGTTCTTGCCATTTGTGAGATAACATATATGTAAAATGGGAGAATTGCGAGTATCGTGTATCCATGATCTCCTTTTTAGGGTATGTCATCAGTTCTATCACCATGGATGATCACAAAACCGAGGCCCTGGTTAACTGGTCCACCCCCACTTCCATTAACGAGTTACAGTGATTTTTGGGTTTCACTAACTTCTATAGCTGCTTCATTTGCAATTTTACTGGTATAGTAGTCCCACTCACCACTCTTCTCAGGCATGACACACTTAAATTAAACTAGTTAACACAGGCTCAGGAAGCATTTCAGACGTTAAAGCAAGCGATTACTTCTGCGCCGGTGCTCATGCACCCAGATCCCTCACAACTGTTTATTGTGGAAGTAAATGCATCGGCAGTAGGGATAGGTGCTGTATTATCACAAAGGACGACTTCCATCTAAATTACATCCAGTTGCTTATTATTCCCAAAAGCTCACCTCTGCAGAGAGGAACTACGGGGATCGGGAAGTACTTGCTATAAAGGTAGCACTGGAGGAATGGCAGTACTGGCTCGAGGGGGCTAGGCACCCTTTTGTAATTTTTGATGGACCACAAAAACCTTGAGTATTTACGTTCTGCTATGTAGAGTCAACAGCTGGATTGACTGCCACTTGAACTCTGGAAACCAAGGTTTCTTCACCACCTCTCACTTCCAAGTCACAAATATTACTGACACTGGAATGTGGAAGGGACCACCAGGAGAACAGACTCTTCACAGATGAATAGGCACAATAACAAGCCCAATACTCAAACCAACAGAAGAAATTTAGGACCTGACCCAGTTGTCAATAACCCCTGCATCTCACCATCATAAACTAAGCCAATGTGTTAGTTTTAAATGATTTCTGACACTCTCAACCCCAGACTCCCACTGACTCTAGAAGAGGTCTGGCCTAACAAGAAAAAACAAAAGACGCCTTCCCACTTTAATGGATTCCCTCGTTTTTATGACACACAAACAAGCTGCTCTCCCGCCACATATAAAAATAAATACACACAGTGGTGCTTGAAAGTTTGTGAACCCTTCAGAATGCTCCATCTCTCTGCATAAATATGAGAGACACAAGTAAACAAAAAAAACCAGTTTTTACTAAAAATAGATAAAGAGAACCCAGTTAAACAAATGAGATAAAAATATTATACTTGGTCATTTATTTATTGAGGAAAATGATCCAGTATTACATATTAGTGAGTGGCAAAAGTATGTGCTCTAGAATTAGAAGTTATGTTGAAGGTGAAATTAGAGTCAAGTGTTTTCAAACAGTCGGATGACAATCAGGTTTGAGTGGGCACCCTGTTTTATTTAAAGAGCAGGGATAAATCAAAATCTGCTCTTCACAGCACGTTTGTGGAAGTGCATCATGGCACGAACAAAGGAGATTTCTGAGGACCTCAGAAAAGAGTTGTTGATGCTAATCAGACTGAAAAAGATTACAAAACCATCTCTAAAAACTTGGACTTCACCAATCCACAGTCATACCGATTGTGTACAAATTGAGGAAATTCAAGACCATTGTCACCCTTCACATGAGTGGTCGACCAACAAAAATCATTCCAAGACCAAGGCATGTAATAGTTGGCGAGGTCACAAAGGGCCCCAAGGTAACTTCTAACCAACTGAAGGCCTATGAAGGCCAAAGATTGGATAATGTTAATGTTCATGAGTCCACCATCAAAAGAACACTAAACAACAATGGTGTGCATCGCAGGGTTGCAAGCCACTGCTCTCCAAAAAGAACATTGCTGCCTGCCTGCAGTTTGCTAAAGATCATGTGGACAAGCCAGAAGTCTATTGGAATAATGTTTTGTGGACGGATGAGACCAAATTAGAACTTTTCGTTTAAAAGAAAAGCATTACGTTTGGAGAAAAGACAACACTGCATTCCAGCATAAGAACATCATCTGTGAAACATGGTGGTGGTAGGATCATGGTTTGGGCCTGTTTTGATGCATCTGGGCCAGGATGGCTTGCCATCATTGATGGAACAATGAATTCTGAATTATATCAGAGAGTTCTAAAGGAAAATGTCGGGACATCTGTTCATGAATTGAATCTCATGAGAAGGTGGGTCATGCAGCAAGACAACGACCCTAAGTACACAAGTCGTTCTACCAAAGAACGGTTAACGAAGAATAAAGTTAATGTTTTGGAATGGCCAAGTCAAAGTCCTGACCTTAATCCAATCAACATGTTGTGGAAGGACTTGAAGCGAGCAGTTAATGTGAGGAAACCCACAAATACCAGAGCTGAAGGTGTTCAGTACAGTGAAATGGGCTAAAATTTCACCAAGTGGTGGCAGGACTGATCAAACAGTTTTATAGGAAACGTTTTAGTTGCAGTATTGCTGCACAGCTGGGTCACATTCAGATAATGATGAAAGCAAAGGTTCACAAACATAAACCACTCATTAATATGTAATTTGCTCAATAAATAATGACCACGCGTAAATTTTTGTCTCATTGTTTAAACTGGGTTCTCTTTATCAACTTTTAAACTTGTGTGAAAATCTGATGATGTTTTATGTCAGATTTATGCAGAATATAGAAATTCTGAAGGGTTCACAAAAAACTTCAAGTACCAGTATACACAAAACACAACACACACACCACGCAACACGCACACACATCCTGACTCTTCATGTATTTCCTGTCTATTTGTTTGAATGTCTTTATTTTAATGATATTGTAATGATTTCAACTCAGGTAGCGTTAATAGCTGGATT
Source organism: Ancistrus triradiatus (assembly GCA_025084515.1). Classification (NCBI taxonomy): domain Eukaryota; kingdom Metazoa; phylum Chordata; class Actinopteri; order Siluriformes; family Loricariidae; genus Ancistrus; species Ancistrus triradiatus. The sequence continues at coordinate 10,198 of JAJAGP010006155.1, read as the reverse complement.
ACAGTCCTTCGAACTCTCTATACGCTCTGTTCGAAGGGTTGTCAAGCCATTTAAAACATACAAACCTTGGAATGCAAAAGCCCCACCATTTCTGGACAGAATATCTTCACTGAATGATGGCCCATCAACCCCAACCTCTCTCGACCCACCAAATGGCCTCTGGCTTCAAACAGGCCAGATAAAACCCAACCTTTTTTCAAAAACAACAGAAGAACTTAGGGACATGGCCGAGCCCAGAAATGTGCATTCGCCATCATTAAAATAAAACCAATGTGTAGTTTTAAAGGGAATTTCTGACAAGTTACACCCCAGGATTCAACCATTCCCAAGAGAAATCTGCCCAAAGTTTCAAAGGGAAAGCAAAACATGTATCACCTTGGGGTACTTTTAAGATCCTTTTTCTCAGTCGGCCTGGCGCCAGCCGAAAACAGCCCTGGATTTACGACACCAATAACTATTGCCTTCCTTTTAAGAGACAAACTTAATAATAGTATAAAATTTGTGGGAACAGATTATCTTGCCTGACCACTCATTAGAAAAAACACATGAAAATTTGCTTCATATAATAAGTCTAAACACACCCATACAAAAATGTGATCAGGATTATTTTTCATACTCTCCTATATAATAATATATATATATAATATATAATATCTATATCTATATCTAATAGATATGATATATAGGAGAGTATGAAAAAATATCCCTGATCACATTATTATTATGAAAAGCAAAATTCATGTGTTTTGTAATGAGTGGTCCAGGCAAAATAATCTGTTCCCAACAAAGTTAATTTACTATTATTAAAGTTTTGTCTCTAAAAAAGGAAGGCAATAGTTATTGGTGTCATATATATATATATATATATATATATATTATATAATATATATATATTCATGTTACTGATTTGTCAGTATGTTCCATTCTCATGTGGTCAATGTGTAGTATTAGTGACCATTATAGATGTTAATATGATCCAGTGGGCCTATACTAATGGTTATGATTAGAGATAGAATAACTGTGTTTATCTATACGTATCGATTTGCTCGGGTTTAATAACTTGTTCATACTTAGAAAAGAACAGAAATGAAGTTGTTATTTTAGAATGTACTGTTTCCTTACATTCTTTATCGATGTATTATTATTTGTTTAAGGAATAGCAAATGTATGTGCTGTAGTAGAATGATTTACGATGTTCTGGTTATCAATTAAAGGTGCCTTTGATCATCTGAACCTTAAAACGAAGTTCTGCCACTAGGATTTTGGGTTATTATGTGATACTTTTAATCACCTTAGATATGTAGGGAATATATTAATTCCAGTAGGACGTCTGTAGTTCATATGGTGAAATTATAAGATACACACGATAGGAGGGATATATGAGAGTCGGGCTTCTCATATCTAAGTCAGGGCCACTCCTGTGCCCCCCGCCTACGATCCGGGAACATACAAAGAGAACGCAGGCCAACCGCGGGTACGGTGGTCAGCTTAGCTCAAGTCTTGTGTGTTGTGTCGTCTTTCTCTTTGTTTTTAAGTCTTTTCTTTTCGTTGTCTTTTAAAATTGCAGTTTGTCAGTCTTTTTGTTATTCGTTTTGCTCAAGTTTTCGCATTTATTAGTTTAAGTTCCTGTGTCCAGCCAAGTCTTAAATATTTCGAGTATTGCCGAATTACAAGATAGTTGAAAGACCACCAGCCGAGATCTCCTTCAGTCTCCACTGATGTAGATTTAAGTTTTTTTTTAAGGTCTGTTGAAGCTCGTGGTGCTAGAAAACGCTCGTCAATTCCACCTTTATCTGTGGCCAAGATAAAATCTGAGTTGTACGCAACAAAAACGTCGAGGAACCGTGAACGGTCCGAAGGCCTAAACTGGAAGTGAGCCCATCTCAAGTAATCTCAAGTCAACGTGGTTACGCAATCTGCAAGAAACCAAAGAAGCCAAGCCGCAAAGAGGCCTTTTCCGACGACGGTGTCATCGAAAGACGGACTCACCGCTCCCAAATCGTGCCTTTTGCGGCCCGGGCCAGGGTGGAATTGCCCCCCGAAAACTTCTAGTGACCTTCCCAGGCCGAGTAGTAAGAGTCCGTTTATGGCCTTATCTGAGTCACAAATTATATGTCGTAGTTTAGAATTGCCTTATTTGTATTATAGTTGTAAGATTCACAGTGCTCTTGACATTGGATCCTAGTAACTAAACAATTCCCGCAACTACTAAAACACTTAACTTGAGGAGTGTGACCCATTGTGATACACATGGGACATTCTTAGATAACCAAGTTTATATCAATCCAAAGTTATAGAATCGATGCATATCAATGTATACGGAGGAAAATTAAATGACGTTGCCCAACGGGAGGAGGGACTTGAGAACGAGTCAAATTGTCATGGACCGATTCAGGGCAATACTCCTGGCTCACACCCTGAATGCTACGTGCAGGGTGTATATAAAAACAGTAGAACAAGCTAGTTTGCCAGTTTTTTGATAGCTTTTTACTAGTTTCTGTTTTTTTTTTTAAGGTTTTCTTTTTTTTTGTTATTGTTTGTTGTTTATTTTCCAGCAGTTCTAGTAGTTCGGGTAGTGCCATAATTGAAGTAAGTGAAAGGAAAGTGAGAAAAAAAGAGAAGAGAAAGAGAAAAAGAAGGAAGAAAGTAACCAAAAGACCAACTAGCAAAAGGTTCTCCTTTGTTGCTGGACCAACGGTCAATATATCTTAGCCTTCCAGTGTAGTGAACACATTGGCGTCGTGTAAAGCCTCATGTCAGACTTAGGATTATCTCTTGCCAGGGTAAAAACTTTGAGTGTGCGTGAATGAATTAATCTTCAAGGACCCATGAACCAACCTGCAGACCAAAGCGTGAAAGGGGCCAAGCTCTGAGTCACTTGAAGATTGCCTGCCTGTTCGCTACACACCTGCTGTTATTCATGCAAAAGCCTTACAAGTCTACTTTGTTAGGAGGATGGCCGAGTAGCTGTGGTAATCTGTGTTGTTAGATAACTGTGTAAGATAAAAATCACCTGCACCCACAATGTGCCCCCCTCTACCAAACAAAAAAAATGACCAGGTCTCCGTGGTCTATACCTGTGAAAAAACTGTGATTGGTGAACTCACTCCAGGCAAGTACTCTGTTATGGCTTGATGGGTCTCTGGCCTTGAACATTACCTTATTGTTAAACAACCTTTTTAAACAAACTGAGGTTGAGATAAGAACTGAAAAACTCACTCTTCAGATAAGGCTGAAACTTGTCCATATCATCTTCCAGAACATTTTGTTCCCTTTTTTCAATCTGGTTTTTCCGGATCCACCCGTCTCCAAATGATCGGGGTGCCACGTTTGTTCATTAAAATTAATCAATTTAAGGTTGTTCTGCTACATATTATTGGTGCTCACATATGAGGCAACGATCAATCAGAATGTGAATTGTTGAAGTCACTCTCACTTTCAGCGAATATCTTCAAAATCACGAATGTATAGCATTCCAAAATTCATATCTTAGAGACTATTATGATTACTGCAAATTTGTATGGGATGGTATCTGATGTTGTACAAGGTGTTGAGTAGTTTTTGGTTATTTGAAAATTAAATAAATACCACACCAGTGTGTTATCTCACTCAACGCTTCTGTGTGTGTTTTGTTTGAATGTGCCGCCACGCGCTGAATATCAAAGGTACCGTTGTTCAAAGTGTGTTACTGAAAAGAACTTCCTGATGCAGCATAGCGTATCAAAAAAGCGAGTGAAGGCCCCATCTACACCCCTTACCAGCCTTTTCTCCATCCTCCGCGTAATCATTAAGCCTCTGATGTAAAACCAATTTTGCGAGTTCCAGGCATTGTGCAGATACGTCCTGAATTGCATTTAAGTTATGTCCCGAGTTCTCGAGGAAAATTGGGAGTAAGGTATTCGGTGCCCATGGGCTACAAACCGTAGCCAGTAATACCGTTGTCAGCGTCACATGATGATAGGGGTAATAATATTAAGACCCTGGTGATAGGACCAGGTAATAAAGCAGCATAAAAATAAGCTGTTGTGAAAACTGCCAAAAGTGGGGCTAAAATACCCTGAGAAACTGAAATAGCAGGAGCACTTTAAGTTGCATGAAGCGGATCTCACCGGGTTGGAAAACTTTGGTATAGAAGGAATTGGTTGAAAAAAAAAAAAAAACCAACTGTGTCCCAGCTCCTAACTCGGCCTGAGTGTGGAAGTTAATTCCAGCGGGACCGGGAATTAACTGAGTGATATAACTCCAGGCACTGAAGTCTTTCCAAAGGGTGGTGCTTAAGGATGTGACAGACTTTTTTGGTGTTTGGTTTTGAGAAAAACTCTACCCTCTGGTGGTTCGATAATCAACACACCCTTTGAGAATAATATAGGTTAATAACCACCAGACCCCCTGTCGGCCAAATTTGAGTAATCAGGCTCGGAATAATTACCCAGTTTGGTGAAACACTTGCAACCTTAAAACCTTGTGCATCTACACTGTGAAACTTATTGAAGTCAGTGAGTAAATTCCGGTGTAAACTTATTCTCTATTAACATGAAAGACGTTGGTCCATCTACAGTAAGATGTGAACTATATGCAGTGGCATACTCCAATATGACTTCTCCGTCGTCCTTTAATTACCCCCACTATACCTTTAAAAAAACCATTATTATTACACAAGAAGCTTATTACAGATTAATAAGTAGTTAAATCAAAGCCATTAATTTAAAATCCTGCAGAGTTATACTAAATTATTAAAATGATAAGCTTATTCCTGAAAAAAGTAAATAAATAACTAACTAAATAAATAAATAAATTAAAAACTCATTCAAATAAAGTAAACCCTACCTTGGGTGCGGTTACACTACCTGTGGGACCCAATTGCCATTAAACATAACACTTACGAACTCACGTAAATGAAACCACTAGGCCAATGAACCCCGATCAGATTCCCTCCATGTGAAGACACAAATGGGATGTTAGTCAGCATTGCTAGAGATACTCAATCACTAAGCCTCTGGAACCTGAAATCCGTCCAAGAGAAGATGACCCAGCCGAACTTGAGTCACTACAGGAGGGCCCTACCTAACCAGAATACGGGGAACTGATTTAGAAGTAAGAGGGCATCATCAACTAATATGGAATTCTGGTTGTCTTTGCAGGTAGCTGAGCAATGGTGGTACACATGATGCATCTTTCTAGACACAGCTGCTGAACATCTTAATGTCAGCTACCCCTTTTTCACCTCAGGTAAAGGTACAGCCCACCAAGCTAACCGGGGCCACGAAGTTACACACTGCACTTCGACCATACAGCCAACTCTCACACTTTTGCCATTACTTACGGTCATTGGCCTGTCCACATCCACTATGGACCAAGGGGTGGGTCACCCGATACATGTGTCCACTCTGAAAACTGTTCGCTTTTCTCCTCGGCAAAGACCTCCTAAACTGATTCGAACACTTAACTGACTTTAAACATTTAAAAATTTGGACCCAGGTCCACGAACCTCTGCCCATCTCTCACCCACTCAATGCGGGGTCGCAATGTCACTTTCTCAGAACTACCATCCCTACACCCAACGGCTCACTGAGGGTATGGGGTATGAATGATGATGATGAACAATGGGAGCCAACTGACCTTCCGTCACAGCCTTCTTGTCCTCCGGGCGAGCTACTTGAAGAACGAGACACATTCTTGTGTTCTATGACCAAGCCAGATGCTGCAAAGGAGTACTGTCCACAGATTGTGAATAGCCTCTTGCTAGAGCATGCCAATGTCCAGGACGCGGTTTTTGCACTGTAGCACAGGCGACATAGCAATACCCAAAACCTCCGCTCTGGATTGGCTCATTGGCACAAAATTCCACGATTTTGAGCTGAGTCCCCATGATAGGGCCTATTCCCCATCCATTGCTCCTTGACCAGCCCCAATACAGTAGTGAACACAAAACCAGCTAGAACGTTCACAATCTTTTCAACCCTGATTGAGGACTAGTGACTTGGCCTAGTGAGTTGACATAACAGATGGAAAACTAATGACTCTGCAGTCTGTTTCCATCCTATCTATCGATTCTGTACCCGAAACAACTTCAGCATCAACAGAAACCACTTCAGTGGGGTCAATGGCAACACTGAACTAAACAGTGAACTGTACTCTGAATTTGCATCTCAAATCAAGCTAGTACTAAACAAAGCTGATGCCCTACAGAGTGATCAAGAGTGTGAGAAACTCAGGGAGATCCTTATCAAATATCGCAACTCATTCGCCCAAGATTCCCTAGACTGCAGACTAACCACAATCCACATGGTGCATATTCCGACAGTCCCTGGTGCATGTCCCGCTTATGTGTGTCAGTACAAAATTCTGTTAGCATCATATGAAACAGTGCAGGAAATCATTGACAAACTTTTGACAAAAGGCATCATCCGCCCCTGCAATAGCACCTACTCCACTCCACTCTGGCCAGTGGTAAAGCCAAATGGCATGTGGTGATTAACGATTGACTACCGTAAACTCAACCAACAGGTCCCCCTTTCCCGATGCCCCATGACACAGTTGGAACAGGAGCTTCCCAAAGTCAGGGATGCCAAATATTTTTCAACAATCAATGTGGCATCAAGATTCTGGACCATTCCAGTCCACAAGGCAGATCAGCATGAGCTGGCCTTCACTTTTATGGGTACACAGTACACGTTCACTGAATTTAACATCTTCCTGAACAAAGCATGCCCTGATGCTTGCGAAAGAGGCACCCTCATATACGTACAGTATATGATGTCTTGATGCGTAATCCAACCCTAAACTCTCACATAGGAGAGATAGATCATGTGCTTGGGCAACTAACAGCGGCTGGAGCAAAGATCTCCCTGTCTAAATGCCAGTGGTGTAAAACTAATGTAACTTCTTCTAGTGTAAAACTAACAGGTCTTTTTGTAGGGTCCGAGGAAGTAAGACCACAGGTGAGCCACGTACTAGGTGTCAAAGACATTAAAGTACCCTCTAATGTCTCTGAGCTTCGCAGCTTCCTGAGAGTCAGTATCTACTCCCGGCAGTTTATCGAAAGCTATGCCGATTTAGCCAAACCCCTGTACAATCTACTCAAAAACGGTTCCTCATTCATTTGGGAAGAACCCCAAGGGCAAGACATGCAAGCTATGCACGGAACCCTGCCTGGCATACCCAGACTATAACGGGAACTTGCATCTGGAAGCTGGGTTTTTGAATCATTATGTGAGCACTGGTATGTACCAAGTACATGACCAAGACAAATGGGTGGTGGCATTTGCCAGCAAAACCTTGACCGATCTGGAGTGCAAATACACTAACTGTGAGAAAGCATTGCTGTCCACAATGTGGGCTGTCAAGCACTTCTCCTACTATCTTGGTGGTCAAAAGGTGATTGTCAAAACCCACCACCAACCTGTGACTTTTCTCAACAGCCAACGCATTAGGGAGAGCACGGCAACCAACACACGTGTCACTTCCTGGTTGATGGTTCTTCTCTGGAAGTACAATATGCCCAAAACCTGAAATTGCCCCTGGGTACAGGTCTCGTGTGCTGCCAACGGTGGCAAGACGATGTCCCAATAGTGGTCACGCCGGCCACAAAGGACTGACTGCCCTCACAAACTAATCACAATTACTTTGATACAAATGTCTGCAAAAACATGATCACTGCATATGTGGATGGATGCTCCTTCCACCCCACAAAATCCAAAATCAGCGTGGGTGTAGGCGTAGTATGGGTTAATGACACATCTTACAAACCACAAAAATCTGGGAAAACAATCGTCGCAGTATGCTGAACTAGCGAGTATACTAATTACTCTCCAATTAGCTGTGAAACAAGATGTAAAAACTTTGGTAATCTGTACCGACTCAAACTATGCACGCCTTAGCTTTCTAGTCACTTAGCATTGTGGAAGGGCAATGGTTTTGTCACCACAAGCAAAAAAACAGTCAAGCACAAGGAGCTATTCATGGTTTGTGAACACCTGATAGACACACATGACATGCTGATCTACTGGAAGAAAGTTAAAGGACACTCTTAAGTCTCCGGACAATACAGAGTGCTGAACAACCAGGCCGATATGTTAGCCAAACAGGGAGCCCTAAATGGCATTCCCTGGACCTTTGGGTCTAGTCATGCACCAACTCATCCCACACATTCCAACACCCCACCCAGCCCAATGGTTTATGCTATTACCCGAGCATGTGCAGCGACCTCGGTGGGGATCCCTGACCAGACCTCGGTTTCCGTTGTCCCTGCATTCTCTGATGTGGACTTAATTGCGCTTCAGGCCCATGATCCGGCCATTGCTAACATGCTTCTCTACCTAACAGACCCTAACTCTCTCGTTCTCTTGGATGCAGACCTAACCTCCAATCCGGAATTATGCCACTTGTACAATTCCCCCTGCTTCCCTACGTATCGTCCATGGCTTACTAGTTCATGGCTCCGACGCCCACACATCTTATGTGTTCGTGGTGCCACGGTGCCACTGGGGGGGTCATGCTATCGTATGCCCATGGCACTAAATGCGCGGGCCATAAAAGTGTTAAAACAACATAACAGGCACTTCAGCAGGTGGCATACTGGCACCTCATGAAGAAAGATGTTGCTGAATACATCAAAGATTGCTTGGTATGTTGTCAGTTTCAGCCATCAACACCCATTCATAGAGCCCCACTACAGAAAAGAGGAATAGCGTTCCCGTGGTCGGACCTACAAATTGATTTTGTTGGCCCACTCACCAAGTCAACCAGAGGCAACAAATAATTTCATGCGGTCACCTGTGCATTCACTAAGTGGTTAGAGTGCTTGCCAGCCTCAAACAACACTGCCCCAACCACAGCCTACTTATAAATCACATATCTACTTATGAATCACATCTTTTCTCGATTTGGTCTACTCAGCTGTGTCAACTCAGATAGGGGCACACACTTCACCACAGATGCCATGCAACAGCTCTGGCAACTACTCGGAGTGAAAGTCAACTTTCACATCAGTCACCATCCTCTGTCCTCTGGCCAGGTGGAGAGTGCCAATAGAACGGTAGTCCATATACTAAAAAAAGTATGTAGCATCCAACCACCGAGACTGGGATTTTAAGTTACCTCTAGTGTTGATGGCCATCCAAGCTACACCTCATGAGGCTATGGGAGTCTCCTTCTTTGAACTGATGACGGGTAGGCAAATGACCTTCCTCTACATTTGCTGTATCAACCTGGCAAGGCTAGCATAGCAACCACCTATACTATCCACCAGTACATGACTGACCTACACACACACCTCAGGGCCACCTTTGCATTCACCCAGCAGCACTTGGAGAAAAGTGCTGAGGGGCGCAAGGCATACTATGACCAGAAGGCATCTTGTAATGAACTTCAAGTCGGGGACAAGGTGTGGTACTATAACTTTATCCAGGCCACTGGAGGACCAGGAAATGGGAAGATAAGCCGTAAGTTCCTGCCCTGTTGGGGAGGTCCTCACTTGATCGTGGACAAGCTGTCCCCTGTCATGTATAGAATCAAAGTTAGCAAAGGTCAGAGAGAACCAGTCTTTAAATGGGTCCACTATAACCAGATAAAACCTCACAAAACCCCCATGGGACTAGTTGGGGATGCCAATGTCCCAGTTATGTCATAAGCATATGTATATCAACTGACTCATGGTGTCTACTACTCACAGTCTGGTGAATCAGTGTTATAGATAATAGTACGTTGTTATGTCCTGCTTATTTACTCTGTATTGTAACAGGCTGACAGTCCCATCCAGGGAAACAGCAGGTCAGATGCCTGAAAAGTTAGTGATCCTTAGCGTTGGTAGCAACTCTCCTTAAAATACTAACTGTTAACTTGACAACCGTTACCCAAGTGGGGGGTCCCCAAACAACCTACAGACAACCTACATTCTTAGGGGACTCCCTCCTCATAGAGTTCATATTATGATCCTAACCATGTCCACCTCTCACTCCAGGATGATCTGGCTGCTCGTATTCCTGACCCTTGGGGTGCTCACTGCTGCTGACCCCGCCGATATTTGTCAAACTCGGACCGATTTCAGGAACCATATTGAGAGAGCAGCCTGGACTACTGATAACTAACTGTCGTTTGCACATGCAGAAAGTGTTTGTCAGATTGAACCCCGCCGAGGTATGTACAAAGATTGTCACCATAACAGCTAAACTGACTGACTGGGTTGGAGGCAGGTGGA